>CM053617.1:5800794-5830981 GCA_028646535.1 Procyon lotor | reverse complement strand
GAAAGAATTGCAAATTAAAACCAGAATGAGATATCACCTCACACCTGTAAAATTAGCTAGAATCAAAAAGATAAGAAATCAACAAATATTGGTGAGGATGTGGAGAAAAATGTACTCTCCTGCATTATTTGTGGGAATGCAAACTTGTGCAGCCCCTATGGAAGACGGTGTGGAGGTACCTCAACAAGTTAAAAATAGATCTACCCTGCAGTCTAGTAGTTGCATTACTCTTTACCCAAAGAATACAAAAACACTAATTCAAAGGGATACATGCACTCCTATGTTTATAGCAGCATTATTTATAATAGCCAAGATTGAAAGCAACCCATGTGTTTATTGATTAATGAATCAATAAAGAAGATGTGGCATATGTAAACAATGGAATATTACTTGGCCATGAAAAGGAATGAAATCTTATCATTTGCAATGACACAGATGGAGCTAAAGTGTATTACACTAAGCGAAATAAATCAGAAAGACAAATACCATGTGATTTCACTCATGTAGAATTTAAGAAGCAAAACAAGCAAGGGGAAAAGAGGGAGAGAGAGACAAATTAAGAAATAGACTCTTAATTGTAGCCAACAAACATGGTTACTGAAGTGCGCTGGGGTGTGGGGGTGGAGTAAAATAGGTGATGGGCATTGAGGGGTGCACTTGGTGTGATGAGCACCAGGTGAGGTGTGAAATTGTTGAATCACTATATCATATATCTGAAAGTAGTATAACACTGTACGTTAACTCATTGGAGTTAAAATGAAACCTTCGGAAAAAGAACACGCTGAAAGAAGGTAATTAAGAGAGAAGAGTATCTGGTGAAGTCTAATATAATCCTTGCTACAGACTTAGGTATTATCACCTCTTAAGAAAATGAGAACCAAAATGTCTAAAGCAGATTCTCTTAAAATGTTATGGTTGTATTTATTTACTTGAGAGAGAGGCAGAGAGAGATTGAGAGCATAATCGGGGGAAGAGGGACAGAGGGAAAGGAAGAACCAGGCTCCCAGCTGAGCAGGACCCTGACATGGGGCTCAATCCCAGGACCCCCAGGATTGTGACCTGAGTCCAAGGCAGACACTTGACTGACTGAGCCACCCAAGTGCCCAAAAGTGTTATTTATGTTTTTAAGTAGATTTTCACTCTAACTCATTAGTTTCATGATTTTTTTTTATTTTTGCAAAATGCCTCTAATTAAAACCTTAAATAATTCTGAAGCATCCTTTAACTATTCTGAACACTCTGATAGAAATAATATATTTTGAACTATTCTTCTTCTCGTTCTCCGTTAGGGAAGGAAACAAAAAGTCAATTTTTTTTGTGTGTGGACGTGGTAGTAAAACATACTAAAGTTCCCATAACCGAGCTAAACTTTCCATGATGGGAAATGGGTACATCAGTGATGAGGTAAATCTGGTTCCCACCTCTGCTGCCCCATTAAGTATGAGCTGACTCAACAGTCCTCACTAGGTAGTCGGAGGTCCCCTGCTTTCTTTCCTTATCATTCTATGTGTGTCAGAATGGTGGTGTTCATTTTAGGTGAACACACACACACACTGGTTTGCCATGATAGGTCTTTAACTTTTAAAGAGTTTTCATGTGTATGTTACTCTATTCTATTCCATGTAATAGATTGGGAAGTGGATCCCAGACTAGATTACTGTCACATGACTACATGTTGGTGCCAGAATTAGCAGTCTGTTTCAGGGATAATCCCTGAAACAAAAAATAAACAATGGGGCGCCAGGGTGGCTCAGTGGGTTAAAGCTTCTACCTTCAGCTCAGGTCGTGATCTCAGGGTCCTGGGATCGAGCCCCACATCGGGCTCTCTGCTCAACAGGGAGCCTGCTTCCTCCTCTCTCTCTACCTGCCTCTCTGCCTACTTGTGATATCTCTCTGTCAAATAAATAAATAAAATCTTTTAAAAAAATAAACAAAAATTTAAGTTATTGTAGGGTGGAAGGTAAATGAAATTTGGCATAATCCAACCTAAGTATGAATCACCAGTTTCCTCATCTGTAAAATGGGGCTAATATACCTTTTCAAGGTAGTAAGAAGGATTAAGTGACACAGTCCATATTTGGAACAATTAGCGTTTGACTTAATCCAATAAATAGCAGTGTATAATAAAACTAATAACCTGTGATTGTAGTAAGGCCCTCATTAATCAAAGGATATAGTACCACTGCTGGGGGCTGCTGAGCTTCAGTAGTGGCTTATTTTGAAGATCCTACCTTTCTGTAAGGATGCGCATCCATTGGAAACTCTTCCAATGTGCATCAGGCACTGTGCTAGGTGCTGGAGATGCAGGGATGAGGAGGAGCCTCTGCTCTCATCCACCTGACCGCGTAGATGCTTCTCTTAGCGTGTGCAGCCTGGACTGCTTCTGTAGCTTGCTTCCAACAAATGATTGTGCCTTTATCAGAACCTCCGTGATGGAATTCCTTCAGCACTCCTCTTGTGAGGAGAGTAGGAGAGAGAGGACGGAGTTAAACTCGGCATTGACGAGGATGCCCGTGCGTCAATTGCCAGTGGCCCAGAGGCTGCGTGCTGTGAACTGAAACTCAGTTGGGAGCAATCTTCTGTTGGTTAACAGTGGCGTTGTGCACTCAGCAAATCTGGGACGAAAAGCTCTTAATGCATCTTGTCTCTTCTCTCCAAAAGGGAGAGTTCATCATACTGCTTCCATGTTACCAAGTTGAGAACTATTTTTTTTTAAAGATTTTATTTATTTATTTGACAGAGAGAGATCACAAGTAGGCAGAGAGGCAGGCAGAGAGAGAGGGGGAAGTAGGCTCCCCGCTGAGCAGAGAGCCCGACGCGGGGCTCAATCCCAGGACCCTGAGATCATGACCCAAGCCAAAGGCAGAGGCCCCAACCCACTGAGCCACCCAGGCGCCCCGCCAAGTTGAGAACTTTGAGTGGAGACCATCACTAGGTCTTACTTAAGAGACCTTTATTTTCCATATAGTATATATTTTAAGTCCTTCACATTTCTTCTTCCCTGTTTGGGCCCCGTGTTTCTAGCACCCCAGACCCACACTGACTGTGGGATGTGCCTTGTGAAAACACTTTCACGTTCTTGTCAGGCAATCCTTCAGCCTCCTGTGTTGCCCTCGGCTTTGGCTTAGGCTTAAGTCACCTTTCTTACTGGGAAGATTATTTCTCCCACTCATCCCTACATTTGTTTTTCTGCTTGGGGATCTCTCCCAGCCCATGTCTAGCCTGGAGCTGCTGTCGATACTTTAGAAGTATGTTCCCTAGCACCAGGGGGTCAGCTCCATGGAGGCCTGTGGCAGCTGAGACCATGGTCACAGGTTAGGCCTGGGGAGAGGTGAGGACTCTAAAGCTGGCTATCATCTGGGCTTTTGGGTACAGGCTGCTGCAGCTTGACCTTGACCCAGAGAGGTGCCACTTAGCCTGGAATTGTTGATATAGGAGATTGACCATTTGAAGCATGCGGAAAGACCAGTGTGTGTCGTTTTCATACTGCAGGCCTGCTGCACACATGAAGGACTTTGGAGACTCCCATCCTCGCTCTATTAGGTCTGAGTCTTGGCGTGGCCGTCTTACGTCTATTGCTTCTCATTCCGCTCTCCACTCGGAGTCCAGGAGGCAGGGATAACCCTGGACTTACATGGCTTATCCTCATGGTTTCGAGTTTAAGTACCGAGATTCTCCCTTGGGCTTCGGTGTTCCAATTCCCACAGTGCAGGGTATTTGAGGAGCCTGTGGCTCGAGTGGTCTCCATTCATTCTCAACCATTATTTTAGATGTTCCAGCCAGAGGACATGGCAACTAGTGTTCTGTTGGCTAAAGCCATCGTCTTCCAATGGCTAACCATCTCTACTGAGATGGAGAGCCCAGTTTCAGGGTTAATACTCAGGAGCTATGACTGAGGGAAGAGGGCAATGTGTACAGTGTGCATCCTGCCGACTGGCCCTGGTGCTAACTGGGGAGGCTGCCCGCCAGCATGTTCCTGTATCCATCAGGAAGCCATATGCTTATGGTATCCATAGAGCCCTGCCTAGAGATTAATAATCTGAATGAGTGCGTTCATTGTATAAAATGCATCGCTTGAGAGTAGCTTAGTCATATGCACCATATACCTGTATACCTCAAGACTGTCGCTTGTCCTTAGTATTTTAATCATATCCTTGATATCACTTTGGACGTGGCCTGGAAACCTACTTTTTCTCTAATGTAGTAGAAGTCCTTCCTTCTTTCTACATTTAGAGTGCTACTTTCCTTGCTTAAATGTGTTGGATAGAGAGCGGACTTGCGCCAAGAGACAGCTGGGCGAAGCCGCTCATTGAGATCCTGAATGCATTTTGCCATAAGCAAACCTTGCTGCTGCTTTAAGCCGTAAGTACATCCTCCTTCTGCCCTAAGAGCACAGTATCCTATTGCCCTAATTAAACATTTGCTCTAGTCTTCCTTACTTAGTCAAGAGAATGCTGAGTATCAGCACTAAGGAATGCTTACCCATTTGTCTTTCCTTGGCCCTGACTTTAAGAAGCGTTATCACTTCCAAAGACTAAGGAACATTTGTTAGGTTTGTAAATATTCTGACTCCAAAATACACCGGACACATCTCTTTACCCAAAATACTAGTAAACCATCATCTTTTTTGAAAACTGCAGCATTCATGGGAGGTAGCTGTGTGATTTCTGAGTCATAAATCACTTCCTTTCAAGACAAAACTAGGAAAGTGTCCAAAGGCATTTGCGATGATAACCATCTAAATATCCAGGCTGGTAAGATGAAAAGAGAAAACTCCAACATTAATTTCTGTGTTCTCTTGGCTACCTTCCTACTTACTGTGCTTCCAGGAAACCAAGGCCTTTCCAGGTGTCAGAATCACTGGGGCACTGGCTTCTCAATAATGGAAAGTGAGCCTGACCCCTAGCAGACACCATGTAAAAATTGGTAAGGGAGCCGTTCCCATTGAGAGAGAAATGCATATTTTGCCCCTGTGGATCTATTCTGGTAGAAATCTTCCACATTCCAGTAGTGGGTTCCATTAGGTTTTAAGATCATAATTTAGCTTTTTTTGTTTTTGTTCCTTGCCTTTTGTTTCTTAGGCTTCAGAGATGACTTTTAAGTTTGCTTTCCTTGGGCTTTATCTCTGGAATCCCTAGCAGATATCAATCAAATGACTGAATTCATAGATTGCTAATTTTGTTGCAGTTTGGTAAAGAAATACGCCTCTAGCCACTCCTCCAATCTAGACACCTCTTGGTATAATAACACTAATGTTTCCTCCCTTTTATCATCCATAAATTCACTGGTACATTGGCATGGATCACAGTCCCTTTTAACATGAAGATTCAGACATTAATCCCATTTGTTCCTTAAGTACTTACTCAGTTGCTATTATTTAAGACTGTTTAATCGACAAGCTCTGTGATATGGAGTTGGGTTCTGAAGGATAACTTAACTCAACTCTCAGTTTCCTCCCCCACCCCACACCACATTGTAATTCCTTAAATGCTTAGGGTCTGCAATGTTGCAGTGAGTTCTGCATTGATGCAGAGCTCTACTCCCAGGAATCTTAACTTTTCTTCATAAAAGAGTCAGTTAGATTGGTTTTGGTTTCTACCTTTGCCCACTCATGGCTTTTTGGCTGTGAAATTCAGTTTGTAAGAACGTCAGCTTCTTTGAAATACCAATGGCAACAGTTTGGGGAGATTGTGGAAAGAAAACAAATCCACATGTGAAGTACCCATCAAAGTGCTTGGCACAGAGTAGGCACATGAGTAATGCTGACTGTGATAATGCTCCTGCTAAAAAGGAAAGGGAGAAAGAAGAGGAGGAGAAGCAGAGGAAGAAAGAAGAAAGAGAAGAGGAGGACCATGGAATGGTCGGAGTAATGAGATTCTAGATTATACCATAGCTTTTTGGGAGGGTTTTTGCAAGTATCTCTTCATTTAATTTAATAGCTCTCATCTTCAGTGTGATCACACAGGGTGATGAGAGTCTCTGAAAGACTTTTTTTTTCTTTCTTTTTTCAGGAAGATGCCAATAGAAAGTGCTTCTCACCTTCTCTCTGTTGGCCCTTTGCCCTGTCTTTCGACCGCATCTCTGCATTAGCTAACCTCCGCAGTGCCCCTCCACCAAAAGGCTCGGCCACTTGTCTACCATCGTGACATTCTTGATTTATAAGGGAGCTCTTTTTCCACAGCCTGCCAAATGGATGTCTCAACCCAATCAGATAATATTGGAGTTAGATTTAAAATTTAAGAGTTAGAAGCTGCTCTTTTTTATAAATTACAAATGAGGAAAAAAAAAAAAAAAAACCTCCTGATTTTTGCCTAGTCAGTTTAACAGTCCTTACTCAAAAGTAATACAGAAGACTAATTGGAACATCAAGAAAGCAAACGTAGAATAAGCATAGAAGTTCATTTTTAGTACCACTAGTCTTTAAATTTTAATAGCCAATAAATATAAAGATGGAGTGCCTCATTACAGATGTAAACACTTACCAGACTACCCAGTAGCAATTTTTTCTTTTTTAAGATTTTGTGTATTCATTTGAGAGAGAGATCGACAGAGAGAGCACAAGCAGGGGGAGGGGAAGAGGGAGAAACAGACTCCCTGCTGAGCTGGGAGCCCAACACGGGGCTGGATCCCAGGATCTGGAGATCATGACCTGAGCCAAAGGCAGATACCCAACCATCTGAGCCCCGCAGGTGCTCCTACCCAGTAGCAATTAAAAACAACTTAGAAATATACCTCCTACTTTGGTTAGGCCTGAATCTTTTTCACCGAAGCTATCATTCTTTTTGATTTATTATTTCCTACCTTAACACTGTAGCTGTCCAATGCAGTTACTAAAACAGTTAATTCTTGCAAAAATTTACTTTAGAGTCTTAACCGAGAAAGAGAAATAGCCATCAGATTATCCTTTAGATAGTGGGAAACGTAGCTAGAATGTGTATTTTCATCCAGAAGATCACCATGCACCCTGGGCATAACCATCACTGTGCTCAAACTGTGTATCTATCGGCTGTGGCTCTCTGGTCCTAATCCTTGTATGGGAGAAAAGCCACCCACTCACGGGTCCTTACCTGCTTCTGATTCTCAGATGATCAGATTTCACTGTTACACAATCAAGGTCAAGGTCACTTTCTGGTTCTTTCTTTCATAGAAGATGCTTTTGATTAAACAGATTTCTTTACATTTTTGTGGCTTTGTTCTATTGAAATGCAATGAGAATAAGAGAACGTCGGTGGCCTCATGAGTGAGGGACACAGGTGAGAACTGCCTGCAGATCCAAGTCTGAGATGTAGATGAGCTGTGAACTGGGTATCCTCTAGCAGAGTTAGCTTCCCGGTCCTGTCTGAGAACAAATCAACATGTTTTTGAGTCTTGGCTGTTGCTCTTGTCAAATATTGTCTCCCTTTGCGGGTGTCATTATCTTCGATGTGGTTCTGCTAAAACAGCATGCTCTCTATATGAGATATATATATAAAAATCCTCCAGGGCAGGAGTCAGCACCAGCGTGTTGATTGCTTATGCTAATTGGCAAATATTAAGGTAAACTTGTCTATTTTAAGTAGAGTAGGTGGTTTAAATGAATCCATTCCAGAGAGAACTTAGCTTCAGTAATGTGTGTGTGTTTTTAAAAATCTGCTTCTAAATGATTCCATTTCCAATAGCAAAATAAATAGACAAACAAATAGCTCTAAGTAAAACAACGCTAAGCATTTCCTTTGCTGACAGAAAAAGTGAGATTTCAAATGTGGGGAAGTCTGACATGTTACCACCACTCATAAAAATGTAGACATGTCTGCCTTTTTTAAAACAAATTTGAACTCAAGCAAGTTCGCACTTTTCTCAAATAAACTGATGAACTTCAAATAAGTTAGCTACAATCCCAAGTCTTATTTTCGCCATAGTGTCTTCCAGTATTTATTATTTACTCTACATGAAATTGTAATTTTAATGAACCTATCATAGCTTTTTATATTCTGCATTTATAGACACATATCCTTATGTTAGCATAACTTCCATACTTCTTAGAGCAAACAAAGCATAGTGTAAGTTTCACATTATACCACTCGATAGTGATAAACTGTTTCCCTTTTGTTGGGCTAGACTAACAGTAGTAACAATAACTACCACTTATTAACTATATAACAAGAATTCTTTTGAAAGCCTCTTTCAAAAAAGTAGACACCAAGCTCAGGTTGTTACATGGAAATGTCTAGAATTTGATATAGTTAAGTTTCTACTCTCAGTGTGGCATGAGTCAAGAAAAAACTTCCTACTCTCTGCTTACCTTTAATTCCTCCTCTAAAAAAACAAAAGCCCCGAAACAGCTGACCTTGAGGCTGTACCCACTAGACTCGGGCACATTGTAGATGCTTCAGAAGTGGGGAAGATCGTCATTGAGAACCACTCCTGAAGCTGATTTTTCCAACTTGATAAGCTGAAGAGATGTATACGATTTTGTGCATATTTCCAGATGGATTTCCAGTTAAGCAGTCAGTGCCCCCGAGAATGTGCTGACTGTTCATTTTTTACACACCCGATCCTTATGGGTTTGCTTTTGCATTCTTCTTGTGTTCCTTCTTCGTTTATTCTTTCAACGAGTAGCAGATGCCTTGTGCATCAAGCGTTTCTGAAGTCGCTGTTACACTCAGGTGACAACTGGCAGGAGGGAGATGTTACAGGTGTGGTCTACACTGCGAGGCCAGTAGTAGGCAGGCAGAAGTATATGTGGTGTGTGTGTGTGTGTGTGTGTGTGTGTGTGTGTGTGTGTGCGCGCGCACACATCGCACGCACATTCATCTGTGTATGTGTGCGTTGTTTGTCTTCTCCATGAGGCTATAGTTGGTCATTTTGATATCACGTCATATATCAATGAAGATGCTCCAGGTACAGCCTGCTGGAAAAGACACACGTTAACAGGGAATACACTTTGACTTCTAATAATAGATTTATGCACAAAAAGTTGTGCCTGCATAATCCTGCCCAAGTGATTAAAGATGGCTACAGAATTCACTACCGAATTAAACATTTTTTCAAGTGCATACCAATTTGTCGGTGTGATTACAAAAGGGCTCAGTGTTAAAAATTGCAGTCTACCCAAAGAAAGCAGAAAACGCAAAGTCAGGAGAGACCTACCTATGCAGCAGCCATTTTCCTATAGCTGTAATTAGCCTGGTGGGTGGCTGAGTATTAGTGCAGGAGGGTGGGAAGGTAAACAGGGCTAGACCTGAGAGGAGCTGGTCAAAATATCACATACTTCCCATGTGACAGGAGGCAGTATGCTGGACATTTTATGCGTGTTTTTTCTCATAAGCTTTAGAGTGACCCTGTTTTAGGGGTGATGCAAATGAGACTTTGAATACGAAGTTGTTCAAGGTCGTACAGCAAGAATATGGCGGATTTGGTGTTCAGAGCCAAGACTCTGGGATCCGAACCCCAATTAATAGTTAAATGGGAAGCCACTTAAATGGCTTCTCATTTATTTGGGCTTAATTAACTTCTGTGAAGAGAAATCTTTGGGATTTTGTTCTGTGTTGTCTCAGACTCCATTGAGGGTACAAAATAGATGTTCTACAAAACTTATTTTCACTTTCTTTGGTGTCTTTGAAACATAAATATTTCCTCTTCATAAAGACTGCATGGTTTTCCTTGTGCTACATGGCATATTTTAAATAGGATCCTTAAATTATTTTTTATTTTTGAAGTTTTTATTTAAATACCAACTAGTTAACAATACAGTGTAATATTAGTTTCTGGCGTAGAGTTTAGTAATTCAACACTTCCACACACTACCTGGTGCTCATCACAACAGATTCTTTTTTATAGGCGTTATGCTCTATTTTGCTTACTGTCTTCACCCCTTTGTCCATCCTTAGATGTGGCCAGTGAGAACATCTTAGCCTGTTAGAGGATGACACTTACCCTGGTGGCCAGCTTTCTCCAGCCTATGTGCCAGATTGAGTGTGGCTGAGTCTCACCTCCTTTCTGGCACCTCCTCCAGGGAAGAGCCCCACTGTCCCCCAACAAGCCTGGCTCTACTCCTTGTAGTTGTTGCATTGCCCCCTGGCACTCCCCATCTTCTGAGAGGATCAGATTTCCACCCCCTGCTTCCCATCTGCCTCCCTAAGAGCATCCCCTCCAAAAGGGGATAATCCCTCCAGCCAACCGTTTCAATAAAAGGTCAGATAGTCTCTATTTTAGACTTGGCGAGTCATGCTACTTGTCACCACCTCCCCACTCTGCCATTGTAGCACGAAAGCAGCCAGAGACGAGATGTAAATGAATGCCTGTGGCTGTGTTCCAATAAAACTTTATTTATAGACTCTGAAATTTGAATTTCAAATAATTTGCAGGCTTCTTTTGATTCCTTTCAACGATTTAAAAATGTAGGACCCATTCTTAGCTCAAAAACAGGCAGGAGGCTGCAGTCCGTCAGTCTCTGCTCTAGACAGACTGTGCCAACGGCACTCACTGCCTCTTCGGCGGGGTCAACTGGGGTCTGACCATTGGGGTGTCTGATGTAGTTCTCTTAGGACAGCATCTCCAATCCTGAGCTGCTCTTCCCAGTTCCTTCCGAAAGCCTTTAGTCATTTCTGTTTCCTCCTGTCTCTGTGCAAGGGGAGGACCGCACGAAGGAATCTCCTCATAGGGGAAGGTGGTGAGGATCTGTTCGCAAGCTGATAGCTGATCGGGGAGTGAAAGGCAAATTCTTTCTCTCTGGAAACTTTCGTTGTTTTTTAACCTTTTGCTGTTCTTCAGGAACCTCTCCAATGGAAGTACATTATACTCACTACTGATGACTTTGTAATTCTTTGAGTAAATGTGTTTGACTTTAATTCCCATAATTTTTCTGATCTCTTATTCTGACTTTTTTTTCTCTTGAGTTTGTGTTGCAAACGGGAAGATAACTTTGGCAAGTAAATGAAAGGATTGATCAAAGAAGAGTGTGAATTTAGACAAAAAGATATGCCAATTCCTACTTTGGTTGTTGCCATTTATTCGTTCATTTACTCAGCAAATATTTACACGTGCCAGACCCTAAATCCCAAAATGAAATCTCATTTTATAGCTCTCCATACGGTGATGAGTAGAGTACCATGCTTGTCATCCAGGGGGCTGCAGGGGGGTGCAGAGATCAAGGAGATTCATGTTCCTGTGGTCCTCTTTCCATCTGTTACTCCTATTGGAGGACAGATGGAGTCCAGGTAGGCATGGGACCGTGTGTGTGCCTATACACCCCACATGTTATGGTGAAAGAGCCTCGCTTTGGAGCTCAGAGCCTGGGGCCAGTTTCTCTACTTTCTGAACCTTAAATATTGTAAATGAAGAAACTATGTTGCAGCTTTGTTGTGAAGATTAAAAAGAATGTCATACACAGGCATGATAGAATGTTCAGCATGTAGACCCTAAAAAAAAAAAAAATTCTACATCGAAGGATGTCAAATATGCTTTTTGTTTGTTTTGTTCTTTTTTTTTTTTTAAGAGAGAATGTTGAGGGGTGGGCAGAGAGGGAGGGAGAGAGAATCTTAAGCAGGCACCATGTTTAGCAAAGAGCGCTATGTAGGGCTTGATCTCACAACCCAGAGATCATGACCTAAGCCGAAATCAAGAGTTGGATGCTTAACCAACTGAGCCACCCAGGCACCTCTGTTTTGTTCTTTATTGATAAATGTATAGCCTTCCAGTAATGTCATACCAATTTGCTACTAAATTTACTACTTCCTAATCAGACTTATCTATTGACTGCCTAGTATGTGTCCATGGCTGTACTGTGCATCGTGGGGAAAACAGACGTGTGAATCAAGGCCCTTCTGTTGGATTGTCAAACCTTTTTTTAAATGCTGTACGTTGGAAAGATACTCTTGTATTAATGATATAGAAAAAGATTTATTGACTTTGCTATGTCTTTGTGTTTCTCTTTAGATCTGAGCAGTGATGGCACACATTTCAGTTACGAGTAGCTCCATGAGCTGTGGATCGACAGAACTATGAGCATCCCTGTCATCATGTATGCCTGGAAGGCCCTTCACTAGTAGGTATTTTCTATTCAGTATCATTTACGTGGTTATATTGAGATCTTCAGCAGAGTATACATTTACAATGAAAAATTTCCACAATACATGTGTTCGTGTTGATGTTGGAAATACGGCTGGATTTATTCTGGTTATGTGCCATCCAACTGCAGAAATGAAAGAACCCGTTAAAATGTATCTGTTATGTGTGTGTGTATCTATTAGTAAGATAGTATGTATGCATCTCTGGAGCAAAGTTTAGAAGAGAATTTTACCTCTCCTTTAACTGAGTGAAAAATGTCCCTGGAAAGTTGCAATGTCTTTTGGTTCTTTAATATCATATAATGTGGCAGTATAAAAAGTTTTACCTAATGTAATGTTCTGAAATGGTTCGATTTTATTGTAGTTTTAATCAACAGGGTATCTGATAATGCTTTCGCTTGCCCAAGTGCCATACGGTAATTGATATGTGATGTCGTGGAAAGGGAATGTGTCAGTTTCTATGTCAGAAAACCTTGATCTTCTCAACGGGCCAGTTCCATATAACATGAAGATATACTATATCCATGTGTAGTCCAGGCCACAGTTTCCTCCATCTGCAATATGAGAGAAAGAATTTCTGCTTTACCTAATTCATAAGATTATTTTATAGGTCTAGTGAGCTAATAATGTGAACTCCAAAGCCCGTAGTTAACTGCAAACCCCGTAAAAATGGTATGGTTGTGGCTGACTCATATTTCAAGTAGGGAATTGGATACAAGTTGTGATCATACTTTGCTTTTTTTTTTAAGTTGTTTTTTTTTTTTAATTTAAACTCCAGTGATGTTAACATACAGTGTAACATTAGTTTCAGGTGTACAGTGTAGTGATTCAGCACTTCCATACATCACCCTCTGCTCATCATAGGAAGTACTCTCCTTGGGGAGCCTGGGTGGCTCAGTTAGTTAAGCGTCTGCCTTTGGCTCAGGCCATGATACCAGGGCCCTGGGTTCGAGCCCCGCATCAAGCTCCCTGTGGGAAGCCTGCTTCTCCCTCTCTCACTCCCCTGCTTCTGTTCCCTCTCTTGCTGTGTCTCTCTGTCAAATAAACAAATAAGATCTTAAAAAAAAAAAAAAAGAAGTGCCCTCTTTAGTCCCCATATACTTTAAGTTGATTAATATAGTTTGATATTTTGTACGTTATTCCGCTAAAATATAAATGATAAAATCATACTTAATTTTAATTCATCACTAAAATGAATTTCTCATATTTGAGAAAATTATGTTTAAATTTTGAGAAACGTATGTCTCACGCCCACTGCACACACCAGTCCCCGCCAACCATTAAGTATTGGATTTCTGTTCCTGATCTCCAGGATACTTTCTTAGACTTAATTTAGGGTATTTACACCTGCAGGAGAAAAGATACATTAGATACTTTTTATGTATAGTTTGATTTCAGGATACTAAGGAAATGATATAGAAATTTAATTAGGTATTATTCATTTGGTTTAATACATTTAATTCCTTTTCACTGCTATCTCCTCAGTACCTTATATGGCCATTCTCTTTTGCTAACAGAATACAGCTACTCAATTTAAAGTAAAAGAATGAAAATAAGAATCTTAACAAATATATTTAGTAAGATTGAGAAGGACTTTTTCACCAAAATTAAACAAGTTGTTATACAACCAAGCCAGGGCAATGAGACTGGTTTGCAAATTATTCTCCAGAAATTGGGTATGATTATTATTGAAGGAGTAGTGGCTTATTACATGAATAAAGTATTTGCATTTAGGTGAAACAAAATCCTTAATAACAGATAACATGTATTCGCTTGGTAATATTGTAGCATAGTGCTTAAGTATGGATGGCTGTCTAGAGTCAGACTGGGGTTGCAGCCCAATTCTTTGATTATCCCAGCTTTGCAGTGTTGGACAAGTCACTTAACCTCTTTCTACCTTTGTTTGCTCATCTGTAAAATGGGTCTAATAATGAGAATGTGTATTTCATAGGGTTGTCGCGTGGATTACATGAGTTAGTAGAGTCAAGTGCTTAGGAGTGCTGTGTGATGCTTAGTAACTACTCAGGATGAATGGTTATTATTCACTGGACAAGTGTGGGATTATGGTGACCACCACAGATTTTGGAATCAGGAAGTCCTAGGTTCAAAACCATTTACTAATTTATGGTTGAACCTAGTTACTGAACCTTTTAAAGTCTCATTTTTGGGGGAGGGGAAAAAGGAAATAGTTAGAATATACTTCATACCGCTTAGGATGGTTTACCAGTCCATCTTGCAAGGAATAGTAGCCAATACCTCCATCGAGAGTTGTGAAGATATGATCACAAATTATTATATAATGCGTTTTGAAGTAATTTAAATCTGAGATTCTCTGATTCTGAAAATGTCCTTCTTGCCATTTGTTATATTTAAGGGACTTTTAGAAATGTACCCAATTCTAAGATTTACTTTGTTAAACCCAGAATTTCAAAAAAGACAAATAATTTAAATCAAATCATAAAATGCAAACATAACTTATACATGGCATCCTAACTTTAAAAAATAAATCTATTAGCCTTTTTAGACCTATCAGGTATACCGGCTCAGTGTGTAATTTGTTATGAAGATTTGGACTGTTACCACATTTAAAATGATTTTCTTTTCTAGAAAAATAGGGAAAAAAGAAGAAAAGAGGTGGAAATGCAAAACATGTGTCACAAAATGATGGGGAGGAAGGGCTTGCTTTTTCAGTTCTGTGACCACGTAGTCTAACCTATATTGTAAATAAATTTGAGGTATTGTCCTTTGGCTTCTTATTGGACAAAATTCAGTGGTTGTACTGGGTGGCATATTTCAAATGAGTCGTCATTTTTTCCCACGGTGGGAAATACTGATCATTTGGGACCGTGATCTGAGCCAAGAGCTAATTGCCTGGCTTCCATGTATCACTCAGAACAGAAAGCCAAGTCTCCTTGCCCCACGTGTTAATTACCAACCATCTGGAACAGCGATGGTGCTTGGTCAGTCCAGCTCTGTGTCCATCCATATCACCACCCAGAGTCTCTTTCATATGTAACTTTAACCTGACTTGTTTATAGTTCAGATTGTAATATTCTCAGTAGGTGCTTTGTACCCTCCTGTTATGCTTCCTGCTTATTTTTGCAATAGCATTAGCCCTTAAGAGTTTGCCCATGACGAGGACGGTCATGCTTGTGGAGGAGGCTTTTGAGTGTAAAGTTTTGGAGGTGAATTCCTAGCTAACAGCCCATGTTCCTTGTATGTGTGCTTGGGGACCTGGGTGAGAGATCTCTTTCCACAGGGCTCTGCATCACTCCAGACTTTCAGTCCTTCAGCATGGCCAATATTCACATCTTGAACTCTTGTATATTAGGATTTAGGATGTAATAAAAAGAAAAAGCATGGTCAAGGTGCTCATCCAAACAAATTAATTCTCATGTTGTCCTACTTATTTCCCCAGCCATACTATATTTGTGATGTCTATCACAAAAATTATCTGTGGCTTTAGGAGTGTCCTTTTAAAGGAGTTGGATTTTATACACATCCATGAAAGCTAAGAACTATTAATCAGAATAGAGGAAGGTGGAATGTGTACATTGAGTAGTTTAACATTCCTAGAGGTTTCAACTATTTTTTTTTTTTAGAAATACAGAGATGGGAACACCTGGATGTCTCAGTTTGTTAAGCATCTAACTCTTGGTTTAGACTCAGGTCATGATCTTGGGTCCTGAGATCGAACCCTGCAGTGGACTCCACACTCCGCTTGGGGGCTGCTGAAGATTCTCTCCTCCTCCCTCCTCTCCTCATGCACATGCGTGCTCTCTCTCTTTCTCTCTCTTTCTCTAAAATAAATAAATCAAAAACAAAAAAAAATACAGGGAAAAACAACCAAACCAAAAAACTCCCCTCTAAGTCAGTAAATAAAACCCTCGTGATGTAGCCACAAGAAATTTTATCTGAAAACTTATTTTAGTGGCTATATGTAGCTCAGAAGCAGACTTCAAATCATTTAGTTTAATGTTTATTCTCGAATAGTACCATTTTAACAGGAGAGACCATTGGGTCCACTAAACCAGTATTTTAACACTCAGCATTCATCTTTGTTACTTAATGCACATCAGTTACATACAGAGGAATCAATGCAGGCTAACTATGGAGACTCTAAGTAACACATGGTATCTCAAGCCATTCAGCATTCACAGATGGCTTTAGGTAGGCAAGGAAAACATTAAGCCAGTCAAGACGTATTTAAGAGAAGAAAATGGGCTGACAGTTTTCAATGCATGAGCTATTTCAGATTGACATGCTTCTAGCAAAGAGGGATAATGTTTGAATGAATCATATATCAAGAATATTCATCTAGTTGTGTAAGCAGAAGTACAGGACTAATGTAGGGCTGATGAATATTTATCCAGTTGTGTAAGCAGAAACATAGGACCAATGTAGAAACATGGGACTAATGTGATCACAATATGAAAGCTTTAATAGGCTACAGTAAGTAGAGCGCAATACAGCAAGGCAAAGACATTATGGAAAGAAGTGGGTTTTTGTTATCCCCAAAGGTAACCCTTGAAAAATTTCCAGATTGTTTCCTGATAACTTTTTAAGTCTTTATTTTATGTATTTGAGGATTAGAATAGCTCAGTGACTATTTTCTGACATTCTTTTTAGCTAAAGAACTTCCAGTTGTATGTTGAAATGGAGTAATGATAATGGTGTCGACCATCCCCCGAGCTAGTAACTGTGCAGTGGGGTTTCATCTCAAATTGTGCCACATCATCAGGCCGTCTTCACAACAGCTGTGTGGGGACAGCTCATCACCTTCTTTTCCAGAGGAGATGTATAATATGCATTGTACATTACTGATTCACGTGTATACTTACATAATCTATGGCCTCTTCGATACAGGATGGTCACATACATATGGAGGGACATCCTATTTTATGAATGTAGAAAACTAATTTGATTTTTGAAATGCAATTAATTTTGCAAGTAGAATGCACTTCAGGTTTTCGGCCATGTTTATTTCATATCCTAAAGAATAAATAGCTTATAAAATTATAATTAAAGGTTTCCCCTTTTATCCTTGTGCAACAACCGATATGCATAAAAAGGAGAGTCTGCACTTATTTGAGATGCGTCCTCAGTGACAGATACAAGCAGATGTCTTTCAAAAAATGCATTAAGATTGCGTTTTTAAGACTGGACAGTTTAAATCTTATTTGACCTATTTTCTCAGGTCTTATTTTTTTTTCATGTGAATGGTCAGTATAAATGCCATGAAATCAGCATGTGTTTCATAGAGAAATGGATTGCTTCCACAAAATTGAGCCTAAAATTCTCAACAAATGTCTTCTGTATACCTCACCAAAGGCTTTCACAGTAATTCTCTCTTTTCAACTCAATTAGTTGAAAAGAATTTGATTTGTCTCATATTTTGCCTCTTTCTCTGATGGACAGATATTAACACTGTTTTACTGTCCTTTAGATGTGCACTTAGTGGATCTATTTCCCCCAACAAGGAACACATAAATGTAATAAAAAAAAATAATAAGCCTGGGAAGCAGAGATAGTTTTGAAGAAGCAGTGATTTTAACACTTGCTTTTAAATAAAGAAGATATTTAGAGTATGTTGAAGTCACTTAAAACTTGAGGAGACTAAATAATCTGAAAGAAAAATCATGATTTAAATTATATTAAATATTTGAAGCTGGAGAACTCAGGTATACCCTTAATTCATTACACAAATACTTCTGGACCTCCTTCTATGCAGCGGGCCCTGAAAATAAGAAACGAAATTCTTGTCCTCATAGAGTTTTTCTAGGTAGCCAGTGGAGAGTGAGGAGCAGGAGGTATGGAGGAGCGTGTGTGTGTCTATGTATGTGTGTGTGTAACTTATTTACATATAACTTCTTTATAGTGATATATATCATTAAATATATGTATATACAAATAGTAATAAGTTTAACTTTACATAAAAGCAGGTGCTTTTTATAGCAAAAAAGAATTCTTTCATTGAACTTTCTTGAAAGCACAGTTTTAGATTATAAAGTCGGAAATTCTTACTCATCAAGACTCCCTATTTTGATCACTTCCATAAATGAAAATTTTGATACACAATCACAGTCTTTGTTTGAACATCGCTCATGTGTTTCCACTCTTGTTTTCTTTATTCACCGTAAGATTATTTGTAGGTGCTCCAGAATCAAAAAGAGAAATCCTCAAGTTTATTTTGTGCATCTTTAGATAGCACTGAGGGGCGTATAGGGCTAAGGGGAACAGAAAACTCGCACACCTTGAGACCTAAGGGAGAAGAAATAACACCAAGAAAAGAGAAGGAATTCCATTTTTTTATTATTCAATTGAGGTTGAGGTTCGCTCTCTGCTGAAGCATGGAGCAACATGGATGCATTATGCTTGTATCATGTAATCATGTGAAAGTTGGTTGTTCAACCAGAGTCATTGATCCATATACATTACTTAATTAGAATTGTAGTATTGAATGTGCACTTAGAGCTTGTGAGGAAAGGAACAAGCAAAAAATTGAGAAACAAAGTGTCATCCGTGCACTGTGCTGAGCCAGTTTTCCAACTGGAAAGTGAGTCAATCATTTTTAGTGATTTTTGGATGCCGTATAATGACCTCTTAAGCCCAGCAAATAAATGGATATTAAATTCCCATTACTTAGATTGCATTGATTGCTAAAGTCACCCATTCCTCTCAGGGGAGATGAAAAACATCATAGCTCTGCATTCCTTTAAAAATATATTTCTTGTCTTTTCTTGAAGCACAGCTTCATGTTTGAAAACTTACCTACCTTCTAGGTTCTCTGACTACATGATTTTGGTGGTATTCCCAAGCCAAGATCACTTAACTTTCCTGCCGTTGATGTAAAAGTCCATGCTTGATATAAAACGTGCTACAAAAGATTTTGCAGCCATTCTTGACAGTGGATTTTTACATTTAGCTTTTTAAAATAACTTAGATTAAAAAATAATGTAGTCAAAGGATAATATCTAATGGCTTTTTGACAATGGGGTAAAACAAGGCTGAGGTGGAGGAACATGAAGAGCTCATCAGGGCTAGTTTTGCTTTTTTCCACTACTCCGTACAGAGTGCAACAATAAAGGATTTCGACCAAGGTAAAAATTATTGACAAAGTAATTAGTATTGAGTTCCCATCTTGTGTACTAACAACCTGCCAGGTGTAGCCCTCTAATAGTAGAGAAATTACAGCTGCATTTCAGTTCCTAAGACTCCTAGTGTTTGTCTATTCAAATACATTAAACAAGTTATAGAAATATCAGAGTCTTGGGGCATCTGGGTGGCTCAGTTAGTTAAGCATCTCAGTCTTGGTTTCAGCTCAAGTCATGATCTTAGGGTCATGGGATCAAGTCCTGATTCAGGCTCCACATTCAGGCCAGAGTCTGCCTGAGATTCTCTCTACCTCTCCCTCTGCCCCTTCCTCTGCTCATGTGTGCATGCTCTCTCTCTCTCTCTCTCTCAAATAAATAAATAAAATCTTAAAAAAAAAAATGTCAGAGTCTTCTTTATTTTTTTTAAATATTTATTTTTATTTATTTATTTGACAGAGAGAGAGAGAGATCACAAAAGATCACAGAGAGAGAGGCAGGCAGAGAGAGAGGGGGAAGCAGGCTCCCTGCTGAGCAGAGAGCCCGATGCGGGGCTCGATCCCAGGACCCTGAGATCGTGACCTGAGCCGAAGGCAGAGGCTTTAACCCATTGAGCCACCCAGGCGCCCCTTAATTTGTCCTTTTAAATGCATCCGTTTTCAAAATCTTCATTTCAGTGGCTCCTTTATGTCCGTGTAGACAGTTCCTTGGTTCCTCAGTATCTCCCTCATGATAGCCGACACTTAGTATCAAAATCCCAGAGTGTTCTCTAAATGTCCTTTGAAGTAATGAATTCATGGCATTCTAACAGCAGTTACAATTTTGTACATCCGAATTCGAATTTAGTTGTTTTTTTTGAAAGATTTCATTTATTTGACAGAGAGAAACACAGCGAGAGAGGGAACACAGGCAGAGAGAATGGTAGCGGGAGAGGCAGGCTTCCCGCCAAGCAGGAAACCCAATGCGGGGCTCGATCCCAGGACTCCGGGATCATGACCTGGGCCGAAGGCAGACACTTAACGACCGAGCCATCCAGTCGTTAGTTAGTTTAGTTTTTAATCCCACTCTTTCTCTTCAATCCCTGTTGTAACCCCTGGTAATCACCATCATGCAGTTGCCCAGTGGAATTTCTGAGTTGTTTTCCTAGTTCCCTTGTCTCTTTAACCAGTGTGAGTGATCAGTGCAGACAATTCTATCACTTAATTTCCTTTAAAATAATCCTATTCTTGGAGCACCTGGATAGCTCAGTCAGTTAAGCGGTCGGCTCAGGGCATGATCTCAGGGTTGTGAGATGGAACCCAGCATCAGTCTCCACACTGGGGGAAGAGCCTGCTTTGGATTCTCTCTCTCCCTCTTCCTCTGCCCCCCAACCCCCTGTGCACATGCACCCTCCCTACCTCTTTTGAAAACCACACAAAACTAATCCTATTCTTTACCATGACTACTATTGGGCCCTGTGATTTTATACCCAAACTATTTTTTTTTAAATATTTTATTTATTTGACAGAGAGAAACACAGTGAGAGAGGGAACACAAGCAGAGGGAATGATAGCGGGAGAAGCAGGCTTCCTGCTGAGCAGGGAGCTCGATCCCAGGACCACCCTAGCCGAAGGCAGAGGCTTAACGACTGAGCCATCTGGGCGTCCCTTATACCCAAACTATTACAATTAACCTTGTAATAGACTCTTGATTCCAGCATTACTTCCTCTGGGTAGGTCATCTCTCTTGCTCATGGAAACTTTTCTAACACACCAGTATGAATATTTCACTCTTTGTGTAACCATTTCCCATAGCCACAGTCTCTTTGTCTTGCGATTAAAATCCAGACACATTGCAATGAGAAGCAGAGTCCCTCTAGTATATCTGACTTCAGGAAATTCTCCGGACATGTCCAACCCTACCACTCATACAGCTAACATTCGAACATGGGTCGGGATTCGGAGCTATTACCCATGTAATGGTCTTTTTACTCGGCCATCAGACTAACCTATGTTCTCCTCTTCGCCTCTTTGCCTTCTGTTATGCCTGGAAAATGCCTGCGCATCCATTAACATATTGGTCCTAGATTTTTGCCTCGTGTAAGAATTCCGAGTCCCTGAGTCAGCTTCTCTGCCATTACTTACTAAGTATTTAGGGAACCAAAATCTTTTATTGTCTGTATGTTCATCTTCCTGTCCCTAATTGGGTCTGCATCTGTATTGCCAATTCCCCTTTGTAATCCAAGACAGAACCTGTCACAGTGCTGAGCACTGGGTGGAAGTCCATATAGGCTGAGTGAATTCTTGTGCCAGAAACATGGCCAGAACTCTTCCACTGATACGGCCTTCCTCATCCTCTCATCCCCAGTGAACCACGGGGATCATTCTTGCTAGACCTATAAGTGTGACATCAAATGATATTCACAGTAACCATTCTCCATCACTTTCCCTCAATCTGTGAGTTTTATAATCTGTGGAAAGATTACATAAGCAAAGCAGTACGTCTCCATTATTCACAGTCCATGGAAACACCTTGATGACCAGTTGACGGGACCTGGGTTGAGATCATTTTACATGGATTCACCAGTTTATGTTTCTACAGTGTATTTCCTAAAGATATGTTCCAGTATGGGCACAAACACTTATTTAAATACTAGCATTTAAAATCAGATCTTGGCGGGTGGGAGGGCACCTGTGTGGCTCAGTCCATTAAGTGTCTGCCTTCAGCTCAGGTCATGATCTTAGGATCTGGGATCAAGCCGCTGCATCGGGCTCTCTGCTCAGCAGGGAGCCTGCTTCTCCCTCTCCCTCTGCCCCTCCCAAGTCTCCCTGCCTGTGTTCCCTCTCTCGCACGTACTCGCTCTCTCAAATAAATAAAAACTTTAAAAAATTTTTTAAAAATAAAATCAGATCTTGGGGTTCAGCTTAACCTTGACCCTAACTTTGACCTTGAACACTGTTATACAACACATTTTCCCCAATTGCTTTATTGTAATGAAAAGTTCTTAGTTGAATGCCAACAACTGACAGTTTGATCGTGGCATCAAAAAAATATTTTTAAAGATTTTATTTATTTATTTGACAGAGAGAGATCACAAGTAGGCAGAGAGGCAGGCGGGGAGGGGGGGAAGCAGACTCCCCATTAAGCAGAGAGCCTGATGTGGGGCTAGATCCCAGGACCCTGAGATCATGACCTGAGCCAAAGGCAGAGGCTTAACCCACTGAGCCACCCAGGCGCCCTACAGCATCAAATTTTAACATCAAATTCTGAGGGGCTGAGTTTTTTAAATATAAGGTTTTCTTCTTAAGATTTCAGGGAAAATTAGGAAGAATTTCAAGAGATGTAGTTCCTGGTTTAATTTGGTAAAGAAGACATTCCTGTTGCAGGAAGCTAATCAACATTTCTTGTGCCTGAGTTGATGACACTGATAGATTTCACTGGATGGCCATGATAGCATCTGTTTAATAAGGAAAAGTATTGCATTGATTTTAAAATTGTAGATATATATAACACTATTCCAATGACCGTGATGTGCCTTACTCACACTTTTTCCCTTCTTGTCATTGCAAAGCTCGGTTCTTAAACAATTGATCATTTCCAATGTGTCATCCAAATCGACCATTAAGGGGACACAAAACATTTCATGGCCCTTTTGTTTTGGAATAAACAGCACTGGGTGTCACATTGCATTTTTCCAAGTAAATTTAACAGTGATGCATGGACTAACTCTATACCATTTATTCATAAGAAAAGGTATAAATAGTGAAGTATAGCAACTTGTATGCAAAAATTCTCTGCGGCCAAAAATTTATATATGCAAAGAACAGGAAAAAAATATTGAGAAATGTTCTGCGTTGTAAAAAAATTAAACAATACCTTTATACAAGCACATTAATTAGAAAATAAATCAATACCTCAATACCGCTACTTCCGTTAATAAATCTATAGTAATGTTAGGAAAGGAAATACTGTTAAACTGCTTTTGCTAAATCATTCTTTAATATATTCTGCTGTTTCATTGTAACTCAGAGGCTAACTGATGTTTTTATGGTCATTAATTTTTCCATGTTTTTATGCATTTGAAAATACAAAAAAGGATACAAAAATTAATACAAAACACCTCTAATCTTATCACTGAAAAACTCCAAAGTAACTTCAAATATTTTTATATTCTAGACTTTTAAATTTTAAATTTTTAAGTAATCTCTCACCCATCATGGGGCTTGAATTTATAATCCTGAGATCAAGAGTCACACACTCCACTGACTGAGCCAGCTAGGCACCCCATATTCTAGACTTCTAAAATTTACATACTTTTACACAAATGTGTGATTATAAAACTCACACCTCTTTCCTCTTTATAATATAACAGTACATTCCCATTTTCCCATTTTTCTGTTCCTCTAAATTTTTTTTTTTAAGATTTTATTTATTTGACGGAGAGAGACATAGCGAGAGAGGGAACACAAGCAGGGAGAGTGGGAGAGGGAGAAGCAATCTCCCTGCTGAGCAGGGAGCCCCATACTGGGCTATCCCAGAACCCTGGGATCGTGACTTTGAGCTGAAGGCAGATGCTTAACGACTGAGCCACCCAGGTGCCCCTCTAAATGTTCTTCTTAAAGTTAATATAAGGATGCATAACTTTATGTCACATGGGTGTACCATAATGTATTTATTCCATATTAGTGATCGTTTCGTTAGTTTTTATTCATTCTATGTGACAACTTTTTGAAAAAAAAATTTAAATACCCTTTGATATAAATCTCTGACCATGTCCGCATCCCATGACAGGTCCAACCCTAAGCCCTTCTCTGAAGGTCATACTCCATGTAGCAAAGATGCTGTCATCACATGAGTGCCTGACAGTTAGTTCTAAATTAACATGTGTGGAATTGGTCTGTGGATTTTCCCCATTCCACCCCAAACGTGCTTCTCCCCCATCTGTCTTGTTTCCCTTTTCCAAATTTTACTCCTTTCCTAGGAAAACCAGGCAGAGCCTAGGTGTTGTTTTTCTTCTTTTTCTCCTTTCCTCATTTCCCACATGCAATTCACCAGCACATTTTATTAAGTCAGTCCTCATTACACGTCCTCCCACTCCAACCGCGCCGCCTGGCCCATCTAGGCGTGCCTGGGTCCCCCTCGCCTGCCACGTCCCACCGGCTCTCCCTGTGACCACTCTTGACAATGGTCACACCTCTCTTCTGCTCACAGTCCTGTGGGGGCTTTCAGAACACCGGGATAAAGTCCAGACGCTCAATCCTGTAGCTGCCAGAGCCCTGTATTACAGTCACCCGCCCTTGCTTCCCCTCATCTTCCACCGCCCTCTTCCTCTTTGGTTCTTTGTCTGCCAAGTTGGCTTCTTTCTGCCTTGTAGAAAATCCCCTCCCGGCACACTCAAGCTGCCTCTTCCTTTTTGCTCAGGATTCAGCGGATGAGCCGTTGCCTTCAGTGGCTTCCTGCCCAGTGCGTAGGAAAGGAGCCCCAACCACATTCGAACAGACCTCCACATTTTGTGTCCTGTGTCTTAAAAACAATAAACTTTGTTTATTATACATCTCTTCATCAGAATGTAAGCCCCATGGAAGCAGAGAAAAGACTCCGTCTTCTTCACTTGCAGCTCTATCCCTAGAACCAAGAAGAGGGCTTACTGTGTGGTGGAGACTAAATATTTACTAAATGAACAAATAAGTTCATGTAGATGTGTTACTGTAATTTGTATTAAATGGAATTTCTTAGTCAAAAATTTTTTTTAAACTTTTTGCTTCTCAATCTTTAGTCCCCCAAAATACTAGTTTTTCTTCCCATCACCCATTATATGGCAGGGCTAAATATATGGCACTTCTCCCCAAATCCAACAGTGCATACATAATTTTGTTTTGTCAGTTTGGTGGACAGTATTTAACCAGTCTTTTAAAATTTTCATACTAGTTTCTACCGATGGGGCTCAAAGAGTTTGAAATTTGAAAATCTTTCTCATTAGAAGCCCACACACTTTTTTTTTTTTTAAAGACTTCATTCTTATTTGAGAGAGAGAGAGCATGAGCTGGTGGGGGGAAAGTAGGGGCTTTCTCCCTACTTTCAGACTCCCCGCTGAGCAGGGAGCCCGATGTGGGCCTCAAACCCAGGACCCTGAGATCATGCCCTGAGGCAGACACTTAACCAACTGAGCCACCCAGGCACCTTCTCACTTCTGACCCAGTCCATGCAGGCCACACATTTCTGATGACGTCTAGAAATAAAGGATAAAGCAAATGGGGACACGTTTATTGAGACTCTGTTAGGCACCATATTTGTTTTTATTTAAGTATCTACATATAAGTCATCTGATCCTCATGACAATCCTAGAAAATAGATATTATCCCTTTTTTCCAGATGAGGAGATGTTCTCTGAGGGATTATGGCTTATGAACTTAACAGGGTGTAGGACTTAACTGTGTGCCCAAGTCTGGCCAGTGCCGGAGCCTGAACTGTTTTTGTGACATCATAAAAATAAATGGTTTTTGCCTATCATCCAAACTTTCTGAGCCTTAATCGTTAAGTTTTACTGTGGATTCTAGATATTTGTATTTTATTCAGAGCATTTAAAAAAAATGGCCATCATTGCTTTAGAACATTTCCACAGACTCACGTATCTGTTTTACTATATAAAGGAAAGTTTTGCAGGTAGGGAAATGGAAGAGACTGGAATCCATCATTTATACAGGCAAAGAAAGGATAAATTGCTGTTGCACATTTCAGCAAACCTTTTATTTATGCATTAATAAAATCGCATCATCAAAATTGGTGCAGATGAGATTTATATCATATTCTAGACATGCTTACAGGTGCAGAGACTTGCCTTCCTTCTCATAAAGGGTAATATGTCCTTTATTCCAAGGTCGATGTGGAGCAAAAGGGCAAGAAACCATGAAGGGATCCATCCAGGTGCAAACCCTTTCTTTAGGTTATATAATCAAAATTATGAATATTTATTTGTTTCCAAGAATAAGTAGATCATCAGAGAAATGGCTTCAATCAGGAAGATGAGGTCAGTTTAGAGCGTGCATGGAATTGTTAAAGTTCCCCAGAGAGCTAACTTCAGAAAGAGTCCTCAGAATGTCACTAAAATAACCAGTGTTTGGGTCCATAAAAAGTAGAAGACTTAAGAATGGCTTACGCCAAAAAAAATTAAGAGGTTTGAATCACTTTTATACTAGTTCTTCAGATGAATGAATGACCTTTTTTTCATGAGTGTTCTTTTTTGATCCCAAACATTTAGCGATATATAATCCAATAGTCGTGAAAAAATTCCGAATGGGTTCACAGAGTTCTCAGTTTTTATACTATCTGGGGGCAAGGAGGCAACGGTTTAATGAAAAAGCTATATTTTGTGGGGTTTTTTTTTAATTAAAGGGAGGTGGGCATGATGAACTAGAGTTTCCTTATTTATGCTAACTCTGTGCACTTAGCTCGGTACACGTTTGACAAGAGGCTATTTGTAGGAAGCTAATTTCGAGTGGAAACAAATAGTTGTGAAAAATGAGGAAATCCTGCTGGGAAAAAAAAAAGTGTGACAGGATCACATCAAAGAGGAGTGTTAGAGTAATTTACTATTCTAGGCGATCCAGCAGCTGGTTTATCTAAAGCGTTCCTCTTTTTCATGAGCATTGGAACAAGGACAGGAAATGGCTCAAAAAGCATGCTGACTTCCCTCTAACAGATTTCTGTAAAACTTTAATAGCAAAAAATGAGTTTTAGAAGCTCAATTCTTAGCCATTTTGGGGATTCTTTAATGAGACAATGAATATATTTCTAACTTTAGTTACTCAGAAATTATCCTAGAATGGAGATGTTTCAAATAGAGTAAGGATAAAAGGAAACAAATTTCTGCTTATGTCATTCATAAAAAGTGTACTAGATTGAACTCAACACTTAGAGGCAGTTTTATAGAATGAGGAGGATTTTAGCTAACCATTGAGAAAACGATCCAGAGACCTCCTGTAAAGTAGGATATATGTAACATTTTATAAAACTGCTCTTAATTGTTCCAAATGAGGAGATCGTAGGACTGGTATAAATAGTAGTTGGAATCTGAAAAAATATAGGAGTTAGAGTAGATAAAGGAAACAGGTATTTGGAAAATATTTTAATCCAACTAATAACCTAAGGGTAGGATTATCTTTTTAAAAAATTCATTCCAAGAGATTGGAATCTCTTTTATATAAAGTCACACAAAAGAATTTTAAAAGTTTCCTTACCAGGGGCTGGTGGATGGGGAAGATGGGGAGCTATCAGTTAAAGGATACAAACTTTCATTACAAGGTGAATATATGAGATATATATCTTAGTATATATGATCCCACTGCAGTGGTTAGCCACCACAACTAACTACATTTTTCATTGGAATTTTTGTCTCCTTGACTCTAGATTTTATTTGGGTTTTGGGGAACAAAAAGCAAATGCTATGTATGAGTTTCCCAACGTCAGAGTGAAAAATTACTAGAGGGGCGCCTGAGTGGCTCATTCGGTTAAGCGTCTGCCTTCAGCTTAGGTCATGATCCCAGAGTCCTGGGATCGAGCCCCTCAGTGGGCTCCCTGCTCAGCAGAGAGCTTGCTTCTCCCTCTCCTACTCCACCTGCTTGTGTGCACACGCACTCTGTCTCTGTCAATCAATCAATCAATTAAATAAATAAATAAATCTAAAAATAAATAAATAAAATCTTTTAAAAAAAATTACCACAAACTCCGTTTATTCTCTCACAGTTCTGGAGGACATAAGTCCAAGATCAAGATGCTGAGAGGGCTGTTCTGCTTCCCTCCATGGAGGCTCTTGGGAGATTGCTCTTCCAACTTCTGACAGCTGGTCACATTCCTTGGCTTGTGGCCTCATCATTCTTATCTCTGTCCTGGTCTTCACATCAGCTCCTCTTCCATATGGGTCAGATCTCCATGGCCTTCCTCTTAACACATCTAACACATTTAAGGCTCATCTAGATAATCGAGGATAATCTCCCCATCTCAAGATTCTTTTTTTTTTTTTTAAAGATTTTTATTTATTTACTTGACAGAGAGAGTGATCACAAGTAGGCAGAGAGACAGGCAGAGGGGGAGAAAGAAGCAGGCTCCCCGCTGAGCAGAGAGCCCGATGCGGGGCTCCATCCCAGGACCCTGAGATCATGACCTGAGCCGAAGGCAGAGGCTTTAACCCACTGAGCCACCCAGGCGCCCCTTCATCTCAAGATTCTTAAGGTAATCACATCTGCAGAGACTCTTTTTGCAAATACGATCATGTGTGCAGGTTCCAGGGATTAGGGCCTGACATCTCGTGGGGGGCATCATTATCTACTCTGTGCTACCTGGAGTTTCCTATTCTCAAGTTGCTTGAAGTCTAATGTAGTTGTGGAACATATTAAAATGTAAGTGTTAACGACAGCTTTTTGTTAAATAAAACTAATCAAAGCTATCGTAGCTGTATTAGTACAGGATAGCAGGGATTTGGGGTGAAAAAATTAGCTTTGTACCCAAATTAATTTTCACCCCAAATACTTCATCTGTTCTCAATTACTGAGGTCACACTATAAAGCTCTATGGTTCTGTGTCAGTTAAATATTATAGAAATCAATTTTAAGTGTTTCATTACAATTTATTTAATTTATTTTCCAAAGTTTCTTGCGACATTCTGTCCTCGTTGATGTATATTGAAAGTGTGTTAAAGAACCTGCTATTAGGCATTTTTAAACGTAGCTGGTTAAGTGAACTCATGCTTCTTCTTGTTCCGTTTTCTAGTGATCATATCCTCACATTCAGGCAATTTGTTTTCATGGTAAAGGCATTAAGAAGATGAAAAAACGGCTCTGATCTGGTCTTGTTTTATAGCATGTTCAGCTGGGAAAATGATACGTGTTAAAACATCATGTGAACAAAACACCATTTTCATCCGAAGCATCCTTGATTTTGGTTCGGCAGCAGGTCTGCAAGAGCAGACCAAGCTGTAGACAGTAATGTGAATCCGGAGATTATGTCATTGTATCTGTTATTACGTTAATTAGTTTAAGTGAATTACCAATGTCCAGCAAGACATTACTCACTTTGGAATGCATTTCACTAGCAATTTATCATAGTAATAAGAGGCAGGAGAGACATATTAGTTCCTTAAGTGGCAGCAATTATACCTGCTAATGGAAAGAGAAGCTGTGGTTATTAAAACACACTATATCTTTTGTATCAGAGTTGTTCATCTTTACTTAGATGCCTGATTTCAGTTCCTTTTAATTCAGGTTCCTTTGTGTATGTTTATTACCTTGAAGGATTCTTCAGTGCCAGGTCATTTGCTTTTCATTCTCAATTGCTGTCAAATACAATGGGGATTGAATTCCTAGCATGAAAATTTCTCCTAGGAATGCGAATTTGAAGGGAACTTTGCAGAAACTTGTTTGTTCTCCCTTGACTGCATGTTCATGGAGAAATATTGGCCGTTCGGCTACGGAGTTGGAGGCTCTTCAGCAGAGCCAGGCCTTATGGAACAGGAGGTCTGGTGGCAGAGAGGAAATCTGAGAACAAAGTGCAGCTCTCTCTTGGTAACAAATACAATTCCTTTCACTGAACACAAATACATACAATGTGTCTGGTGAAGCTCATTCCCCATGATAGATTAAAAACGCCTTTGCAGAAATGTACCAAATTTGTGTAGAGTGAAATCGACCAGATCAAGATCTTTCTTCGGGGATGACTAGAAGAGCTTTGTATTTTTTTTTTTTTTTAAGATTTTATTTATTTGACAGCGAGAAACCCAGCGAGAGAGAGAACACAAGCAGAGGGAATGATAGCGGGAGAAGCAGGCTCCCTGCAGAGCAGAGAGCCCGATGCGGGGCTCGATGCAGGGCTCGATCCCAGGACTCTGAGATCATGACCTGGGCCAAAGGCAGACGCTTAATGACTGAGCCACCCAGGTGCCCCTAGAAGAGCTTTCTAAGAAGCCCATCATTGCATTGGAACAGTTGAATGAAGTAGCCATATATTTCCTAGGCATCTCAGGAACTTAAAATTAATTCTTTGCCACATGATTGCCCTTTCCTAATTGTAAACAATGTT
>CM053617.1:5746547-5800294 GCA_028646535.1 Procyon lotor | reverse complement strand
TGCTCATTGTCTAGGGACATGATCTGCTTCAGGTCACCCAGTACTCCCACCAGTGAAGATGACTTCTCTATGTGGAGGTGAATGTATGGTCTCCACTATATCACGGAGCATGTGACCCACATCACTGGGCATGAGGCTGTCTGCTCAGGGCTCCAGGGTGCTGCCCCCAGCTCTCCTCTGCCCCGCTTGTCCTGTGGCATTTAATGATGAAATCTGGATGAGTAGTAACCTCAAGGCGGGTCTGTTTTGGCACAGGGTCTGCGGGTTTTCCCTGGCTGACTCCCCATCTCTTTGACACTGCTGGTGGGTTCTCTCTAGGCCCCCGCAGGGTCTTGGCTGTATCCTATTCTGCCTCAGCGGGGGCTGACACTCTTCAGTCCCTTCCCCCTGCTGGGATGGCCTGCTCTGGCCAGTCTGCAGATACCACCCCCCCGCCCCCCCGCCCCCCCCCACCAGGCACTTCTGAGCCTTTGTCCTCCTCCAGGAACGGAGCCAGGCTAGGAAATAGAATTTGCATGTCTCCCCTAACCGGTCATGCTGGGCAGCCGAGTTCCTGTTCATGGGACTGTACCCCAGGCTGGTGTGGGCAGCCTCTTTCCAGAGTCCAAGGTAGGGAAGCGAGACAAAAGCCCTGCTTTGTTTTGCTTTGCGTTCTCTTCTTTCACCTGCCTCCCCCCATCCCCCATCTTGTGGACAGCGTGGAGAGAACAAAATAGGAACACACATATACCCCTTATTGGCCTTCTCCCTTCTCTTCTTTTTCCTGCCCCTCTCCCCCCTCAGTCCACTCTTCCCTAGGACCCATGAAAGGCAGCTTTTCCTGGATCATATACTGGATCTTCTGGATAAAAGCCTAAGCATTAATCCCTAAGGAAGAATAGGGGCACGATCTCTACTCTCCGGGGTATCTGGGCCCCAAGTGCTCCTCTGCTTAGCTCTTGGCCGAGTAACTGAGAGAAATGGGAATTTGGCAAGACATTTTCTCCGTATCATGCCTGGCTCTCATTGCCCCTGCTTTAGAGAATCAAGTTCTTTCCATTTTGCGCCCTCGACAGAAAGAGAAAGGCTACATTGGAACATAATTAAAGGAGAAAATGTAGAAGATACTGCTTTAGTATTTACAATCACATCATCTCTAATACTTACAGATGTGATGTGTGTAGACATACATATGTAAATACAACGGTCCTGTCACCTGCCAGATATATGACAATAAGAATTTTGCTTCACTCTGTAAGCTTCGGATTGCACTAAGATTGGGCTATAAAAGCACATAACTTGTAGAGTTGTTTTTTACAATGGCAAACAGGGTTTAGTAGTTGAAGTGACAGGTGTACAGGCTTCAAGAGCCTTCGACACAGAATTCTTCATGATCTTTGACTCTGCACTCGGAGTCATTTCACAAACAGGCACAGTTAACTCGGTGTGTAATACCTCAGGTGGCTACTATGGGAGTCTAATAAAAGAGCATCTGTATTTTAAACTAAGAAAAATGTAAATACAGTGGCAATGCAGATTATCAGGAAATACATTTATTTATGTATTGGCCATAGTTGGTAGTTTTAATCAGTTCGTCAAACCTGTGCCTTTGGAAGGTGATTGTATCCATTGAGGTTGAAGAAACTCACTCCCCTTCATACTATGAGTTCTGATTCTAATGAGAAACAAAGAGTAATTGAGACGGGGCAGAACAAAACATCACCTTTATTGCTAATAAAGTCAAAGCAGGAGAACATTGGTTTATGTGGGTGCTGAAGTGGGTTTCCCATTACTGAATGTCAGACGGACCCCAACGGCAGAGCTAGATTGAGTCCGGTGTCTTCTACAGGGCTGGAATCCGTTCCAGGACACAGAAGGACACAGAAGTGGCTCACTTTAGCCCTAAGAGATTTGTAGTTTAAGATTATTTTTGTAGATTTATGATTTCCTCCACTGTGTGTTATTTTAGAAGTTTAACTGAATTCTGAAGATTCATCTAAAATTGGCTAGCTACTCCCTTCCTAGGAAATCAAAAAGAACACTTAGGTTTTATGTTTAAAAAACACAACAAAACAAAGAAAGATCAGGCTGACAATTCTCACATGGACAGGTTAGAAGCTCTTACTCTTCCTGGGAGAGGGGAGAAGAGCCATCCCAGAGATGGGAAATCTCTTCCCTTCACTTTGAGTTTTTACCAGCATCAAAGGGCATGGTGATTTGCGAAAGGCCAGTTCGTCAGACACACTCAAATCTCTAGTAACACTGGAAGATCAGTTATATTTGCTTGAGGCTGAGCATTGATCTGTTCATTGTTTCAAATATTTGATAGTTGAGGGCACTTTTCGAATAAAAATGGTGAACCAGATAAAAGATGTTCCCTTAACTCATATATCTTGCTCAAAAATGTGGGGTGGGAAATACACGCTGGAGAGAAGTAAGTGACTTGGCTAGAGGGTCCCCTTAGCGAACGGGGCAGATTCGGATGATCTGAACCCCTAGCTTTGAGTAAAGATGCTCCCGTTTTTTTTTTTCCATCTAATCACTTGCAAAATCACTTGCAAAATAATAAAATATATTATTATTTTATATAATATATATTATATATAATACATATATAATATATAATAAAATAAAATAATAAAAAAATCACTTGCAAAAATAAATAAATAGACTGAATCTCTGTTTTTTCTGATAGTAGGAATAATTCTGGGAAAGTGGGAAGAGGGGCAGGTGCTGGATTAAATTCAAGGATTTATGTGCAAGTCTACAGAGAATTGGAGACTCCAATGCCAAGTTCTGACGGCAGCTGCTGAACAGAGATGCTGGGCAGTTCTCCCTCAATATACTGATTCTACCTGGAGAAATAACCTAAAGATCGTAACAATTAAGGGACCACCACTGACCAAGCCTGCAGTCTCTCTACCATGAAGTAGACAAGCCCTCCCCAATGGACCAGACCTTCCAGTGAGCTTTTAGGGCTCTGCATGTTAATAAGAACAGACAAAGGAACACAGGCAATTTGAGGAAAGCGTCTAACAGAAATGTTCCAGAAACATAGTGCCGAGAAAATCGCAGGGAAACACTTTAGGAAGGAAACAGTACAAAAGGAAACAGTAACAAGGAAACAGTACAAAAATATTTCTCAAAATCGAAGGAAAAATGTCTCCAGTTTGAAGAGGCATGTGATTGCCCTGCACTTGAATGAAGTAAGATTGACACTAGGGCACACGACCGTGAAATTTAATGCATCTTGGAACCCGGCTCACCGATGTCGAGGAATCGCCGAGATCACGACCTGAGCCAAAGGCAGAGGCTTAACCCGCTGAGGCACCCAGGCGCCCCCTTAGTGATTTCTATCTACCACACTTTATTACTCTCCCCTGCTCGGTCAGGGCAGTGCCAGGCCGTCAGAAGTCTCAGGAATGCCTAGCTGCAAATGAAAGGGGTTAAAGCTCCAGTTCCGTTTTCTCTTGCAGGTCATCGTTGTGCTGATTTATAAATGCAAATAGATACGTGGGCATTGAGTATTAGCACCTTTCTTCCCACTGGAATTCGATCTCTAGATACTGGTCAGTGTGTTGGAGGAGAGCGGACTTCTTTGACCTCTTCTTCCAAGTCTTGCCTCGGCCACTTTGTCCGGTCAGTTACCATTTAATTAAAAAAAGTACCATGTGCCAGACACCATGCTGAGTAATTTGCATATAATGTCAAATTACTCTTACAAGCATCCTATAGGGAAGTTACAGCATTTTGCATTTTAACTTGGATTTGACCTAAGTCTATTATTAGCCCTTTTGCCTCCAAAAGCTCCTACAAGTTGCCCCCTAGGGCTTCACCTGTGCATGGGGGTACGGATGCGGGGGATGGGGGTAATATTCCTTTATCCTGAATGATTTGGGGTCCTGGAGGATTCCCACTGTGAGTGCTAAAGAACCTGGACCACTTTGCTGAAATGAGGAAAAGATGCCAACGCATAAGTTTTCACAAATTCAGTCCTCTTTTCTAGGCACTTGGGTGGATCAGAGAACTGCTCATTTTCTGTCTGAAACGGAGAAGAGAAGCTTGTCTCTCCTAGACTATACATCCGTAAACTGTTGTTAGAAATGTGATACCGATAAAGGTCATGGTGAATGAGATTTCCTAATCCAGTGTAAACTTGTATCAGGATAATGTGCGTGGTTTCCAGCCTTTGTGCATCATAACTAATAATCATCAGCAATGAGCAAATTCATACATTTTTATTTGTCTCCACTTCTCTTTTAAACCAGTTTATTGAAATGAAGCCTTCTGTTTCCATTAAGTCCTGAATATATCAAATCTTTGTTCTCAAGGATTATTGGATTTTTTATGCATCATTTTGATGTCATGGTGCGCCCCTGGCCAAATAGAGGAGTGAACAGGGACCAGGAATGCGAGTTCTTCATGGGTGTCATCTGGGATGTTTGTTACTCACACATATCCATTCTCTCAAATTTCTTCTAAAATAACTCTTTTTATTTAAGAGACATAAAAGCACGTTATTAAGGATGACGCAAAACATTTCCAAAGTACAGAGAGAAGAAAACGAGCTTGCCGGCTTTACAAACCCAACCCTCCCTTGTCTATGATTCTTTATATCCCTCTTAGAATTCAACTTTCACTTCCAATACCCTTGCTTCTCCAGAACATTCTCACCTTCTGCTTCGCTTAGCAGGTAGTGCCTGCTGTCCCTTTCCTGCCAGGCTTCCGGCGGTTCGCCGGCATTCCGACGGTTTTGGCCTGACCCTTGCTCTCCCGTAGGCGTGTAAAGCACGGAGATCCCCATATCTTTTCTTCTCCCCGTATCCCTTTCCATTGTGATGCTTGGAATCGAGCGTCATCTCTTCTCCTCCTGCCGTTCAAGGCCAGTTGCTCCCAACCTTGAACTTCACCTGCCCTTTTCCCCTTGAGCTCATCCTTCCTCCTTCTGCTGTGCCGACTGCCTCGCTGGGCAGTTCTGGAGCACCTTCTGTGGGGTTAAACTCCCAAAGATGAGGCTGCCGAGTAATAGTACATTGAGATACCATCAAGAGAAGATTCTCTGTGGAAAATTACAGGGATTAATTTAACACTGATCCATCCCAGGGCTAAACCTTGGCCGTGGCTCTCTGGCGTGTCCCGGAAATTCTCTTCTTTAAGCCATATTCTTCCTCAAGTGATTGCTCAAGTCTTTTAATGATTTTACTACATAGGGAAGAGTTATTGGATGAGAACAAAATTATATTAAATGCACAGAACTTATATTAAAAACAGCCGATTGTAAATGCCCATAATCTCATAGAGCAAAGCAGTAGCAGTCCCCGCAAGCCGTGCTTTTTCTCAGTTTTAATTCTCCTTGGGTCGCAGCTCTTTTGGCCAAGGATCTCCTTTCGCTGGCCCTGCAGGTTCCCCATTAGGTCTCCTCCCTCTGCACTCGTCCTGCTCTCTTCCATCTGATGGCACTGAGCCTTACTCAGAGCATATCTCTGAGCTGATATCCCCATCTTGGAGATACGTTAATCTCATCCCTCTATTGACTTTCTCCTTTCTGGACTCCCAGTCTTCCCGTAACTCCCAGAGCACTGACATCGTGGACCTCGTCTTCCACGCCAGGTCCCCACCACCCCCGAGAAACATTGCAGTCGTGCAGCCTGGTTCGTCGCCCAGCCTGATGGAGGCTGGGTCTGGCCTCTTGTCTCTTGGTCGGTCGAGCTGTCTCTGCAGAATGCAGAGACGACCCTGCTGTCATCACATCTGAGAGCAGTCTGCTGCAACCCACCCAACGATCCATCAAGAGTTAGTCCTTCGTTGGCGCACCACTGGCTTTTGGTAAGGGGAAGAGACATCGATCTTCCCATCGCTTGCCCCATGTTAACTGGTGCTCAGCAGGGCGGCCAAAGCAATCTTTGTACAACTTAAACGGGAGCGCCCTGTTTCTCTCCTCACCTCCCTCCATGGCTCCTCACTTCCCTGAGTCAGAGCTGCAGTCTTTACAGAGTCTGAAAGGCCCCGCATGGTTGGATGTCCATTTCCCATCCCGCCTCCTCTTCTGCTCCTGCCTCTCAGCTCTCTCCAGCTCATTGTCCCTGCCGGTCCTCACACGTGCCACACATGCTTCTGCCGTGGAGCCCGCGCTCTGGGTTTCGGCCTGGCGCGCTCTTCCCCAAATACGTGCTGGGACGGTCCTTTCACTTCTGTCAAGTCTTTGACGAAATCTCACTTCCTTTACCAAGCCCACCTGGACTGTCTTGCAGACCTGAGCAAGCTGTCGCTCCTGCCCACATCACTGGGATACTTCCTGTCACTCTCAGCTCACTTTATTTATCCCGCTTTTTTCCCTCCACGTTCCTGTCACTTTTTGGCATTCTCTGGAATTTACTTTTTTATTGGATTTGTTATTTATTGTCTCATTCCCTCTGTCATAATTTACATTCAGTAAATGCAATGATTTTCATCGTGTTATTATGACCATGGTGCTTGTCATCATCATCACCCAGAACATAATCTGGCACATAGTGGGTCTTCAGAAATATTTGTCGAATATTCAAAAATATTTGCCAATTGGCAGCTTGGCCCTAATGTTATCCTTAGAATAGAGGACGCCATTTCAGAACCTCCAATGCTGATCTTACAGTGTCAGAAACTATGCCTTGTATTTGCAGTGATGTGGGTGGAACTAGAGGGTATTATGCTAAACAAAATAACTCAGTCAGAGAAAGATAGTTATCATATGATCTCACTCATATGTGGAATTTAAGAAACAAAACAGAAGATCCTAGGGGAAGGAAGGGAAAAATTAAGAAAGATGAAATCAGAGAGGGAGACAAATCGTAAGAGAGTCTTAATCATAGGAAGCAAACTGAGGGTTGCGGGAGGCTCAGCAAGGGGTGGGGGTTGGGGTAATTGGGTGATGGGCATTAAGGCGGGCACGTGATGTACTGAGTACTGGACCTCTATCTCTGAAAATAAAATGGAAGGAAGGAAGGAAGGGAAAAAAAGAAAAGAAATGAAAAGAATAGAGACAAGATAAGACCACGCCTTGATTCCAATGTAAAATAAATGTCAGTATAGTGCAACTCGTTAAACCCCATATGTCCAAAGGTAAACATTAAGGGATTTAAATTAAGGAGATTCAAGTTTTTATTTCTGTTTTGCCAACTGGGATATTATTTTTGTGGTTCAATTTCTCCTTTTATGAAAACAGATTCACAACAAAGATTCCCTCTATGTATTAGCGTTCAATCTTCTTAAAAGGCGGGACTCTTTGAGTAAAGTAGAACAGAAAGTGGGGAAGGTTCCTACACCTCTGATTAACCAGAGTCATCATCAGTCTGTTGTGAATGCAGAGAGAGAAACTGTAAATCCTAGCAAAGCCCAGGGAAGACCAAAATAATTCATAGTATTTTCATCCTAATACCTTCTAAGAATCTCCACGGACAGCCTGGAGTCTTTTTTGACTTGTGGTGTTTCTGAATTCGTTGGATCTCACCACCTCGCACTTTCTAGAGAAAGCAGGGCACCTTTGAGAGTAATGATCAGCTTTGCACCACGCCCAGGACACAGAGTTCGTTCTGATTCCTGATTTGGGTCACTGGCAGACGTCGGTGTGTGTTGAAAGTCCTGGCTGCTTTGTGGGGTCTTGTCAAGGGATTCGTGTTTTCTCCTAGGGTGAGCCAGTCTTTTGGGGTCCACGCTAAACTAAGATTCCTTTCGAGAGGTTGGAAGAACTAGAGGCTGTCAGAGCCAGGAAGGTGGCGAGTTCAACACAGGTGGCTGTGCTCAGCGACCTCGGTGACAACACCACCGGCAGCCACTGGTCAGGGCTGGAGCAGGATGGCTGGGTGATGGCATCCTGGACCTGGAATGCGTGTGTAGTCCCACAGGCTGTGTACCCTTCCCAGTTTTTGAACACACACACACACACACACACACACACACACACACTCATATTTTAATGACTTTTGTTGGGACAAGAAACCCACATGGCATTCAATTTACCATCCTCACCATTTCGGTGTGTACTGTTGAGTGTTATTAACCTTCACCGTGTTGTTCCGCCCCCTTCCAGAACGTTACACCGTGCAAGACTGAAACTCTCCCCGCAGGGAACAGTAACTCTCCATCCTCCCTCCTCTCAGCCCCCACAACACCACTCCACCCTGTGTGGCTGAATTGGATTCCTCTAAGCATCTCACGTATGTGGAAACATGTCGTTTTTGTCTTTCTCGTGATGGGCTTGTTTTACGTAGCTCCATGGCCATTAGGTTCATATGTGTGTAGCCCATGTCAGAATCTTCTTCCTTTTTTTAGAGTCCGATAATATTCCACTGTATGGAGAGACCCCATTTTGTTTATCCATTCATCCCATGAGGCTAGACCTCTCCCCTCATCCTACGTGCCTCTCGCAGGAAATACAGTTAATGGCAGTTCTAAGTGAAATAATTCTGGTTAGAAGAGGTACTTGAGATTTCTCAGAAAGTGTCATCAGAGAGAATATTAGAATGACTCTGATTGATTGATGATTGATTGGTGATTGATTTTAGAATGACTCTTATTTTAAAGCAAGGGTGAGAAAAGTAACTTGTGAGCAGTTTGGTCCGCAATGAGGAAGTAATGGGAGTTCGCCAGTTCTGCATAGTTACCGTGGATTCCAAGAGCTTCATGGCAGCAAGGAAACCACCAGCTCCTCACTGTGACCCTCTGCAAAACCCACATTGTGCTCACATGCACACAGGAGCAAAATGCTTCGGGGTAAGGATTAAACACATAAAGACTGTAGCTTCCGAGCTAAGTTACTTATTCTCCATATAAAAACATTTCCAGGGGGAAAAAGGGATCACAAAGAGTCCAGAATTTTCAAGATCATTCGAGGTCTTTAAATCGAAACTGAAATTTTAGAAATGTCATCTGTTTGTGATTCTTCCTCTAAATTTGTAAAGGGCTCAAATCCAGAGGCTTCTAGTAAATCTCCAATTACATGTTCTGGTCTTGTCTTATATAGCCTTTTCTTTTTCTTTCCTTCTTTCCTTCTTCTCACCTTCTCTCCCTCCCTTTCTTTTTTTATTTCTTTCTTTCCTTCTGTATATGTTCACTGATAAGGTTAGGCTATGACATATATCCTTTTAATTTCATTTTATTTATTTTTTTAATATTTTTTTTATTTTGTTACATTAGTCACCATACAGTACATCATTTTAATTTTATTTTAAAATGAGAAGTCCTTTGTTCATATACATTTTGAAAACCACAGTGAAAAACAGGCTGTTCAGAGAAAATTCATAATGGAGCAGTTCTCACATCAGAGGGGAGGATGGAGGTCAGTCCACTTGGGACTGACACGATCTTCTTCTGCAAGAGGTGGGGAACACGGCGGGTGTTGTTACCAGCACATGCATCGTCCCCTCCCCTCCCTCACGGTTGCAGAACAACGGGTCATATAAATTCTTAAAACTGTTAGCACCACGCACTTGCTGTTGGGTTTTGGAATAACAATTGTTTCTGAGTACAAACTGTTTAATAATCTTTGATTGCTACCTATCCCATTGTGGAAATCCTGCATAAAATGTGCCCTGTTTGAACGAAACATTCTAATTTTTTCCCCCAAATCTTGCTTCCTGTCAGATCGATGTATTGGCTGCCATTTCCAATATGCCCAAGCCGTGCATTATCCCGAAGGAGGCAGGTCCTGTTTATAGCACCCTCACTTCCCCTGTCAATGGCATTTCCCTGAAGTGCCCATCATGGGCCTTCTGATCCCTCCCGAGGACCGTTACAGTTCGAGCAAGACCCTGTTCATGAAGGAAATGACAGACTTATTAATGTGAAGACATTAATATCCGAGAAGGCTTATTATGTCATTCTTCCCAAGGGTATGTGCATTTTTATAATGGTCAATGCTTGAAGCCTGAGGAATAGCACCCTTGTGGGTAGGTTTTGAATGTCTACAATGAACCGAAGAAATGAGACTTCTTTTTGTGTGATGGAGGCTCTGGAGCCCCCCTGAAGTCAGATCACACAGATGATTGTCTTTACGGAAGGCCAGCTAGAGCTTTCTGCAAGTTACAATCGTTTCTAGCCCCATCTACGTGTGCAATGGTAGTGAGCACATTTCTGAATCTGTGTCTTGTGGCCTTGTGGTTTCTCGTATAAGAAATGTGTGTGTGCATTTTTGTATTTTATATGTGATAGTTCATATTTTTATATTTACCAGAAATATTTCCTGAGCCTTAAGTAAGATACATATTACATACTTTTCAGTGATACCACTTTGTTCAGGAAAATTAATAAGTTAATTATATACCTTATTGATATTCTTTAGCTCTGGATAACCGGACTGTTTCCAAAAATCAAATCTATCAATAAAGGTCAAAATTCAATACATCATCAACATTCAGAAGATTGCGCTACAAAATCTTAAGGACATTAGAAGAGGCACTCTATCATATTTTAATCAACCAACACTGGTTTTTTAATTAGTATATAACCTCTCATGTGACTCTTTTGAAATGAACTGACTTACCAGAATGGACAGAGAAGAGTGTGTTGGGTTTTATAAAATGAATCTCATTGTACTGGGTTAAGCCTTGTATTAATTACCATTTTTTTTCTAGTAGTCCTGAAGCCCAGATGAATATCAATCCCAAAAGCATTTTACACTAGTAGATCACCAGGACTCTGTCCAGAGACCTCACCCAGAATTTCCTGGTCTTCCTCCAAGATGAGTAATTATAATTGGCTCCCTAAATGGTTCCTGAACAACCAGGTGAACACTTATTGGGGACCATTCGGAACCAGTGTGCATCTCAATGTACACTGAGAACAGTTAATTTACAGGCATCCTGTTCAGAAAACTTGGAGTGACTCCAAAGTTCCTTATCCCTGCTTTTTTAAGTAACGAGATCCTAGTGACTTTCCATTTTAAATTTATTTATGGGGAGGGGTGGATTGTAAGTGGGGTAGGGACAGAGAGAGAGAGAGGGGGAGACAGAATCCTCAAGCAGACCCCCTGCTGAGTACAGAGTCCATTGTAGGGCTCCATCCCGGTACCCCGCAATCATGACCTGAGCCGAAATCAACAATCAGCCACTTAAGTCAATAGAGACCCCAGCTTTACATTTTAAATTCTCTCGTTGTCCCATTGTTGTATTTATGAGCATAAATGTATCACCTCTTCTCCCGAATAAGAGAATCAAATTCTATTCTAGCATAATTTGAGCATTCATGAAATATCTGTTGAATGAATGATGAAGTGAATGGATGAAGGTATCATGACAGATCTCGTTAAATGTCTTTCTGACCCCAGACTTTATTATATCCCACATTTCCCTGAATTACCAAGCTGCCAACCCCAACAAAGGAAATATTGAGGTTAGTTTGACATAGACTGGTTTTATTAAACCCGTAGTGATCCTTAGGGATTCCTCAGTCTCTTCTCTTGATGCCCTTTACTATGCTAATCCTTACAGAATCATTTCAGGAATATCAAACGTATTTGCCTCAATATTTAGAAATGGCATTGCTTTGGGAAATTGGACCAGCAAGTACATTTTCCGGAATTATAGGAACTCTTCCTAATCTGTATATGGTTTTAAAAGTCGCCAGTCAGAGCTAAATATTCTTGCTTGTGGAGTCTTTCAGTACCTTATAAAGCTCTTTCCCTGGAGGCAAGGCTAGTGGAATTCCCTTCCAGAAGCCCCTGTGTAATTCCTGCTTTTGTGTAACCGAAATTTGGATTTCATTTTAACAAGTTTCCCATGCACTCAGCAGCTCATTTTTCTTGACAGAGAAGACAAAAAAATAAAACATGGAAAATTTTCAGTCTCTTTCACTTTCCTTTTTCATCCAGGAACATATACCTGATTGCCCAAAAGCAGTCAATGTGAGTTTTCTTCATTCCTCAAATAATCCTTACCTTTAATAAGTGTTATGCCCTCTTATTTTGAATTTTAGATCTTTTAAAGTGTTTTTTTGCCAGTCCTCCCTAATAGTTAATACTTTGTCCTCACAGCGTGGCAGGCATTGCTATTTTCTATTTATAGAAAATTTTCTAGAAATATTTTCTATACATAGATGAATTTATTAATCTTCACAGAAACAGTAGGCGGTAAGCAACTGTTATCACCGTTTTACAGAAGAGGAAACCAAGGCACAGAAAAGTTGAGTACTTTGTTCAGGGTCCTCCAGCTCAAAGGCATTTGAGTTGAGATTTGAACTCAAGCACCCTGGCTCTGGTATTCTTTTTTTTAAGATTTTTATTTATTTATTTGACAGAGGGAGAGAGATCACAAGTAGGCAGAGAGGCAGGCAGAGAGAGGAGTGGGGAAGCAGGCTCCCCGCCGAGCAGAGAGCCCGATGCGGGGCTCGATCCCAGGACCCTGAGATCATGACTCCAGCCCAAGGCAGAGGCTTTAACGCACTGAGCCATCCAGGTGCCCCCTGGCTCTGGTATTCTTAACCATGATGGCAGACTGCCTCTTTACTTAGTTGTCTTAGTTGTCTTAGTTATGTGCCATTGTCCACATCTTTTGTCCATGGTTTGGTACTATAGGAATTCAGTGAAGAGTACTATATGCATCCACATCGATCCTGTAGTTCTCTACCCCCTCCTCTGTCACCAAGAGGATTTATGAATGCACTGATGACACTACCTCCCCCCACCATTTTCCAGGTCCTCTAGAACCAGACCATGCTATTCAGAAAACACGCACACATGCAGGCACATACACACACACACAAACACACACGTCGTTAGTTGAAAAGAAATGTACTAAATATGTTTAACTGAGTATTATGATCTGTTTCTATATTTTCTTTTTTAATCAAATTGTTAAGGTGTTATTATCTAACAAGGAAGGAAACTAAAATCCCTCCATGCTGTTCACACTTTACGACTATTTATATAATCTTTTATTTTGGCAGAAAGTTTAGCAACTGTTTGTGCCTTGTTGGAAAGTCACTCTTATTCTCACTCAACAAAAGAAAAAAACTGTTAAAAAAAAAAAAAAAGAAAAAAAGAAAAAAACTGTTAAATGACTGATTTGTGGTCATTGAGAATTTATCAAAACTGACAGTACGGTTGACTGTTTCTGCTCTGATTTTAAGACCCGATGTCAGAATGTCCACCAGAGCTCCCTTCCACTTGTTACTTGTATGTGATTGTAGATGCACCACTTTGCCAAATTTATATGTATGTATGTATATATATATATATATATATATATATATATATATATATATATATATTCATATTTGTTATATACACGTTAAGAAATTTTATGTATTCTTAGCATGTAGAAGTTTTCAGTGAAAGTGCTTCTTCGGATCCATTTTTCAGATGAGTCCCTCTCTCCACTGCTGGAACGGAGGACTGTTTGCCTCTAGGGCATTTGACCACCAAACATAGGTCCTTTAGGTCATACTCTGAGTACTTGGCAGCGACCCAGGGACATGGCCCTTTATGCAGACCTTGAGGTAGTCCAGAGGCTGCATTTTACCACCTTTTTTTTTTTTTTAACCCTATCAATACAATCCTTGATGTTCATTTTAACTAAGGATTTTTTGGTAGGAAGTTACTATATGAGCCATGTCCTAACACAAAAAAATGTGTACCCTTACATGGGTGGTTTTGTTTCTCCACTGAGAATATTAGTAATGAGAAGGGCGAGGAGGAATATGTTAAGGACTTGAAAGAAAAAAGTTATTTAAGTTCCAAAACATTGTTAGGAGATGGATATTGTTATCCTTCTGCTTCAGATAGAGAAATCAAAGCTTACAAGGTTAGAAGCTGTTGAACCTCACACAACTAGGAAGTGGCAAAGCTAGAATTTGAACCCAGGACTGTCTGATGCAACACTCTTTCTTCCTAAGGAGGTTACCACGGAGATTTGCCTGTTTGTGCGCGCACGGGCATACGTGTATGTGTGTGTTGGATCAAATGCTTCCAGAGTTTCCACTGGGCAAATATTTACTGAGGGCCTGCAAAGCCGGACTCCCTGTACTGGTCCCTTTGTGGGTACTGACATGAGTAAGGCCCAATCATTAGCTGAACACAATTCGGCATGCTTAACCATGTGTTGAAGGATTATTGGGTGACCAGCACTGTGCTCACGCCTTAGTCACATAAGCTCATTTCATGCTCACAGGTAATCCTAAAAGGTAGGTGATGTTCCATATTGCAGATGATGGAACTGAAGTTTAGAAGGGTGAGTTAGAGTGTCATTTAGCAAGTGAGTGGAAAAGCCAAGGCTTGAACTTAGGTTGCCCGACTCCAAAGTGTTCGCTTCGATTCTGTGTGTCTATTCGCTTCGCTCTTCTGAAAAGAAATCCAGAGAAATATTTTCATACTCTCAACTCTAGACAGAGCAGAGGAAAACAAGTTCCACGAATGATTTGTAATCTTTCTTTTTTTTCCTTCTTCATCTCTGCCATAATGTTGTGGCGATAATATAAAAGCATACATATAAATGAAAACATAACCATGGTCTGATATTTGTAGGACTTTTGAGCCCAACTACTTTGCAGATAGGTGCCATTTAAATAACTAAAACTTTGAATTCCTTGCAAGAGAGCACAGGGAAACTAAATTGTGTACTGAGTGAAGCCGTTTACGTGCTACAAGTGTGGGATACTATTGGGCAATACAAATTATGCCAGTCTGCTAAGCTTTATGACTTTTCCTCTGTCTTCTCACTACCCTGCAAATGTCAGACTGAAGAGGATTTAGGCTGCACCGTCAGCTTAGACAATTAGCAGACTGACTTCGCTAAAAATACTTACTTTTAATCTATATTATTGTCTTATTAAAAAAAAAGAACCATCTCTGTGTAAAATAAGTCTGCGATACATACCTTTTGAGTATTTGAGTTATTTAACCACAAATTCAGTTTCCTACCTGCAGCAACATTGTTCCATGGAGTAGTAGGTAAATCTCCCATCCGAGAATCCACACACTGTGTGGCTTCAGTCACTAGCCGTGTGCTCTTGGCTCCCAGTTTCCCTGGAAAGCAAAAGTGTCCTGGGCTCTGGAACAGTACATCTGGCATTCTATTTGATTGCACACCACTTCGTGTGTGCTTAAGCATCTCAGACACACCCACTCTCAAGCTAAACATGCTTTTCCTCTCATCCTCTCAGTCATCTCTCCAATGCCGTCCTGGTCCATGGTGCCATTCTCTGTCATCTGAGTTACTGAAATAGCACCATAGCTGCCACTAGGCCCCTGGACGAAGTCGCTGAAGTCGCTCCCCTCTAGAATCTGTTCTCTACACGGTGACTAATGGCAACTTTCCAGAGACACATGGGCCTTTCTGATAGGATCAAGTAGTACGTTCACTCAGAACCCTTGAGTGTCTTCCATGGTGATCAAGTACAATGGCTTTTAGTTGACTTCCAAGACTTCTTCAGATACGGTCCCCGGTGAGCTCTTCAAAGTCACCATAAGCCACTCTCTCTCTTTCCTTACTGCCCTCCCTCCAGGCTGTGTATCTCTGACTTTCTCTGATGAGGAGAGCTCACTCGTACCCTTGTCTTCACTCAAGCTGACAGATAGACTCACTGACATCTCCTCTGTCACCCATCTAGTGAGTCTCACTCTGGACCATGCGACGATCCCATACCTCTGCTCACCACACTTTAGTTCATAGTTTAGTGTCTGTTTTCTTTGGGAGAGCGAAATTTTAGGAGGTCAGGTCTCATGTATGAATGGACCATATGGAGAGCAAGTATGTTAACACTATTTTGTAGTATTTTGTATTAAATGTGCATATGTATTTGTTTATAGCTCAACTGTAAATGATTCATTGAGTTTATACACTATGGAAATAGTCAAATATATCTTGAGTCTCAAAAATGCTTGTATTTACTAAATGCTTCCTAAATGCTAGGCACAAGAAAGAATGCATTTGTCCAAAAAATATTTAGTAAATGCCTCTGCTATGTCTGGAACTGTGCTAAATATAGAAAGTATAAGGCTCAGGGTGTGTCTTCAAAGTTTAGAACAATTTAGTTGAGAAGATAGGACACAGACACAAAGAAATATGGTAATGTAGGTCAATTTAGTATGGGGATACTAGGTCTCCAGAACCTATTTTTACTGGTTAATTACTTAGCTAAGAATTACTTTGAAAGTAATTTCACTAATTTTGACTTGCTCTCCTCTCCTTTTCTCCTCCCCTACACCCGCTTTTCTGAGCAGAAATGTTAAGATTTATCCAGTTCCCTTCACTTGGCATCATGACAGCATAAAGTCATCAGTGTAATCACCATAAGAGGACTTTGTTTTAATTTTTATCACCCAGCACATTTTTATTGTCAGAGTGGTTACTAATCATTCATTTTTATTTACTCTAACTGGGGAAGTTTTGCAAAAACCTTGTGACTATTTAGAAAAAAAATGTTTTAAATTATGGGTTCTCCTCCTAGCCTGCTTCGCGGTGAACACACCATAGACTCAAACCTTACGACTCCATTAGATAAAGAGGCCTTGACTAAGAGACAAGATCCCCTTCTCCCCTTGCAAGTGGCCTCCTGGCCAAAGAGCCCCCAACCTTCTTCCAGATCAGGCTTAGCACCAAAACGTCAGAGTCACACTGTGTTTTTCTCACGTTTGATTGGAATAACCCTTCAGATGGCTGAGGTGTAGGACACAAAAACACAGGTGGTTAGAGTCTATTTCAAATTCTTGGGCTCTTACAGTATTTTTAAATAACCATTATTTTATAGTTTTTTTAAGCTGAATGAAATATTTCAGTAGTTGTTTAACAGCATATATAAGAAGAAAAGAGTGAGGGTAAGACAAAACACTAAATAGTCTTAAATGCTGTGATATTAACTAAATAATTAGGAGCCACTGAGAGTGGCTAAAACCTTATGTTGACAAGAGAGGAAGGTCTGGGTTTAGGAGGTTCTCATTACTGTTCAGATCTTGTCTCCACAAAGTGCCAAGTATGATGACATCTTCTCTCCTCAGCTCAGAATGTATTCCTCATAATCCCTTCAAAATGCCAGTTGGAAAAGCATCTGTTGGTTGCATGGATAGCGCGGTGACCAGTAGTGTATAACTTGTCTTCCCTGATAGTCTAGAAGCTCAGTAAGACCTGGAATTCATGACTTAAATATCAGTATTATAATTCGAAGGTCAAATTATTTTGTGAACATCTGCACTCGGTTCTGGTTGGAATAATTCAAATGGGCCCATGACTTGTAGCGGTAAGTGGTGATAGTTCTTCAGGTATAAAACTTGAAAAATGACTTAAATGATTGTTTAGCGATATGGTGAACATATATAAATCTATGCATGCTTTCAGACATATATTTATAAGCATATGTCTAAAAACTTTGATACTGGGGCGCCTGGGTGGCTCAGTGGGTTAAATCCTCTGCCTTCGGCTCCAGTCATGATCTCAGGGTCCTGGGATCGAGCCCCGCATCGGGCTCTCTGCTCAGCGGGCAGCCTGCTTCCCCCTCTCTCTCTGCCTGCCTCTCTGCCTACTTGTGATCTCTCTCTCTCTGTCAAATAAATAAATAAACTCTTTAAAAAAAATTAAAACTTTGATACTAAAAAGACAACAATCTAGATATCTCGTTTGAGTAAGAAGTGTCCTTCCCCTCTTGCGATTATCCAAATGTGTTATCTGGGAGAAAAAAAAAAAGATGTTCAGGACCTTCATGAGAGTCAATCAGCTGGTCAGGAGAGAAGGTTATTTCAGTTGGTCATAGCAGAGAGACGTTTGAAGCTGGGCAATGATGTTGAGCAGTGTATCTAACCTTAGGAGGACTGGGATGATTGTAGTGAGATGAAATGTGATATAGTCATGGAAGGGGACCCTGGTAACCTTTTGTAGTTCATAGGCATGTAGGACAAACACCTTGCTTGATCATTTTGTCGTCTAAAGCCCCCCATCAGCCTTTTTCCAAACAGAAGTGTCCAGGGTAAACACGGAGCTAAATGGGTCCCGTGTCACCTGCGTCTGCTGATAGCAGTTTAGGGTGGCTACAAATGTTTGCCAGGCAGATCCCTCCTTTCTTTCTCAGGCGGAATGTTATGAAAGCCAGTGGAGAGTTGTAGTTCAATAAGTCCTTGTACTTGAAGAGTCAGAATGGGAATTCCAAATGTCCGTATCAGGACGTGGTCTATAAACTGCAGTCACCGTCTTTCGTCAAATGTTGCACAACATACAGAAGAACTCGATGTTCGGGGGGGCACTTGTTCCTGCCCCCGCACTCTGTTTCCACTGTAAAAAAATTTCTTCCTCTCTGATGTCGATTTTATTCGTCATTCCCATTTTAGAGATGAGAATACTTGGGCCCGGCATTTTAATCGTGCTAGGGGAACTCAGCTAATCAATCGTGATGCAAATCCTGATCTGATGGGTCGGCGTTCCATCTGCCCACCAAGCTCTCTGAAGGAATCATTTCTGTCTACCCTGCTCTGCCTCAGGAAGCAGACAGCCCCAGAGACCGCTGATGTCTGTGAATTGGTGTGATAAAGATGTTTAGATTCTTCATAAAACAGTATCTGAGGCCAAGGCGAGTCAGAGCTGATGGAAAGTTATATAGGTTTTTTGTTGCGGTCTCTGTAGTGGATTTTAGCCTTGGAATTCCACCAAAGCCTGTTAATATATAACTGTGGCCCATGCAGCCATGAAGGTCTTTTTGTGAAAACTGCAGAGGTGAGCTTGGACTACAGTCTATTTTTTGCAGCCTGGAAGTTTCTCAAAGCAAATGTCAGGGCTTTGGATACTCATGAATCAAAACATGGACAGAAATAAAATTTTAGATACCTCTTAGACCCATAACTAAAGGCTAACAAATAATCCCCTTCCCATCCTTCAATGTCTCAAGGAGATTATTCTTAAATTCGCCATTAATTTATTTATAAATTATTCAGGTGTTCTTTGAGAAACATTTCAGTTCTTTTCATTATGTATTTTGGGATGTTATAAAGCAGATACGTCGCATGCTTCCTTTTTATTTCTGTGTGCAGATTATAACTTTGGCACTCAAGAAAAAAATGTGCTAAGAGGCTTCTTAAATCTTTGGAGTAAGTTAAAATTATTTCCTTTCACTTTCTGAGACACATAATGAGCTCTAGGCAGTTCTAGGACTGGTGCTGGAAGTTTGGGGTGCTGGTTTATTGCCTCTTGTCCTTTCTAGATTCTCTCTGGGAGACATGAAGAGATGAGAGATCACTTTTATTTAGGATGAATAGTGGCATCTCCCAACACAGGTCTTTTTTGGCAAAGTTGCATTTGAAAATATGACCAGTGGGCAATTCTGGGGCTCCTAGTAACTTCTCAGGGCTGTACCTTTCCAGGCCTCTTGTCTCAGCCAGTGGAGGATTCAGCTCAGCTCTACCTCACACATTCTGTTCCAAGCAGACGAGAGTCAGCTCGGGATGACCCTCCCGGCCTCCCTCTGGCAGGTGGGCCACAGGTGCTGAATGGAGCAACCATTAGGTCCTGGTTGCTTCTTGCAAAGCTGTGACACTCGCCACAGAGAGACATGACATGCTGTCAGCCCCCACTTGAGCAGAAGGCTCAGCCCTCCATCCTGTAAATCACACGCCCCAGAGAGGCCAGTCTCTTGCTAGTTACTAGTTTACTGTAGCTCCTTTCCTTCTGATGGAAAATGGGGTGGGAGATAGAAGGATCTCCTCCTCCTAGTTCACCCCACCCCCAAACACACAAACCAGAAAGGACTTTTCTTCTCATCAAGAAATTCCAGGGGCACCTGGGGGGCTCAGTGGGTTAAAGCCTCTGCCTTCGGCTCAGGTCACGGTTTCAGGGTCCTGGGATCGAGCCCCGCATCGGGCTCTCTGCTCAGCAGGGAGCCTGCTTCCCTCTCTCTCTCTGCCTGCCTCTCTGCCTGCTTGTGATCTCTCTCTCTCTCTGTCAAATAAATAAATAAAATCCTTAAAAAAAAAAAAAAAAAGGAAATTCCATCATTTCTAGGCCAAGTTGGGACATGGGGAAGCAGAGGGTGGCCCACGCCGCCAGTGCCCTGGGGAATTTTAAGCCAGCTATGCAATTAAAATAGTGAAGTTGGCAAAACTGTTTAAGTTACCTACAGACACTAGTCTTTATTTTATTTTTCTGTTTATCGGCCTGTCTCTCTGTCCTGCACTGCCTTCCTTTCTCCATTTCTCCAACCCTTAAACAGCAACCGAGTCATTTTTCCGGGGCTTATTTCAGGAATTATAGCCACAGTTACAAAAGCGTGTTCTGGCAAAGAGAAACATTTTCTCAGATTCATTTATAAAGAAACTTTCGCTTGTGCTAAGCAACAAAGGAAGCTTTATATTGACTTAAATTGTACATATCTGATTAGCCAATGTAGCTTTCTCTCGCTAAATATATTTTTATTAGACCAGTAAATAAGCTTGTGCATTCTATTTTCCTACTTTTTTATTTTCCTATTTTTACACAAGCACAAAGGTTTCTTGAAGTTTGTTTTTTGAACATTCTATTAGACCCATAGATGAGCTACACATCTCTGCTCTCTTAATGCAAACCATGTAGCATATTTTTAATTCTGTGTGGATACTGCATAAAAATTTTTGAATACATTATGCCATTTTCTAATTTTAAACAAACTTGATTTAAGCATGTATGCAGATTGGTTCATTTGCTAGTTAGAATACCATTCCTGCAGCTCCCAGGGAGTAGATGAGCCTGGAGACAGTATTTATGAAACTATCATCTGGAATAGCCATCAGCCTTCCCACTGTGCAGGTGACACTGGTCTTTGTAGATGAAGCCCTGAGTGTCTCTCTATCCTATGGAGGTATTTGTATAATTGTTAACCAAGGATTTGTCTCTAGAATTCACAGACCTCCAAGAGGTGGCCATGGCAAATGAGAGAGGCTCAACAAGCAATTGTTGACTGAGTCAGTGATCATCTATTAATGTGTGACTATAACCAAGCCCCCACTAGGAATGTTCAGTTGTTCTTTTCATTTTCCGTTTCAGATGTTGTATTGCAATGCTTGAGCAGACAGTCATCTTTCTTTTGTGAACAAAAGATGATTTTGAAAATCAAAAGGAAAATAAAAGGAAGGGCACTGAGCCAAACTTTGAAAAAAAATTACACACACACACACACACACACACACACATTCAGCTGTCTTGTGCCCTAGGGTCCTGTGCTGTGACAGAGAAACTAGAATATCAACAGTTCTGGATGCACGAGCTGGGAAATATGCTACCTGTAACCACATTTTATCAAAAAGAAAAGAAAATGAGCTTTAGCTGTGTAAAGAAGTGGAATGCATATATGCACATGTATACGATAGCTCGTAAATGCTCAGGTAACTTCGTAGAAAAGGAAGTGGGTTTATAAACACATCTCAGACCTTTGGTGTTAATGAAAAAGCAAAACTGTTACCTTAATGAGTTATTGAAGCCTCATTATAAGAGAATCAAACAATGTATTAACTTATGAATAGCTAATCTACTGTTTTCAACGAGGAACCAAATTAAATATCTACTAAAACACTCTAGAGTGAAAATAGCCTCCTGCATTTGGAGACGTCTCTCTGCCAAAGATGATTCAAGGTACTAAATGCAAGCACTGTTAGTGAAAAAAATCATATATTAGTACATGAAAATTGCATAAAACTATATTTCTGACTTTGCCTCTGAAGGACTATAGAAGTCCTCATTAAATGCGTGACTTTAGAATTAAGACCATTTGATTACAAATACCATAGGATGCCTTAGTTATAAAATAATAGGATCTTTGATTTATATGTGAAAACCCACATTTTAAGCATTGTTCATTAAAAATTGTTAGGTTTCTTTCTGAGACATATTATAATGTTTGTATACGTAAGGGACATCAGACCTAAAATTGTGGATATGATGGATCCAGGAGACTCAAGGTTACCGTCATAGATCATCTAGTCTGTCTGACTCCCTTCCTCCATTCATCTCCTCAGGAAGCCAAGCAGTGGCCTTGTCCATGAGGATCTCTAGCTCAGCCAGAAATACAGTAGATGCTGAATGTCCCATACTTGACCTTCATACTTCACCTTCAGTTCATTCAGTGATTTATTAAGTCAGCCATTAAAAATCTTTTAAATGCCCATTATGTATCTGGGGATATCAGGACCAATAAGATATGATTCTTACCCTAAGAACTTCAGAGTCGAGCATAAAAAGGAGACTAAAGGGCAAAGAAGGCCAGTACTTCTCACCAGTATTATGATCTACATATAACATGAGATACATTTGGGACACAAAGAAAGGGTAGCCAATACTCTTTGAGACAGGGATAAAAGCTAACATAAGGCACTGTGGTTTAACCACTTTTAATAAGATGAAACTTGATAATTAAAAAAAGGGCAATGATAAATTTTTATAGAGACCTAGCATTTTCCCATATCTATTCTAGCTTCTCTGACGTCCCTTTAAGAAATTTTTTTTTAAAGATTTTATTTATTTATTTGACAGAGATCACAAGCAGGCAGAGAGGCAGGCAGAGAGAGAGGGGGAAGCAGGCTCCCCGCTGAGCAGAGAGCCCAATGCGGGGCTCCATCCCAAGACCCTGAGATCATGACCTGAGCTGAAAGCAGAGGCTTTAACCCACTGAGCCACCCAGGTGCCCCTTAAGAAATTCTTTATATCTTACCCAGATGATTCTTCAGGATGCATTTTTAACTTGAAGTTCCTTGGTTTCTCCAGGGAAGATAGAAAACTGCTGATTGGTATCTCTTATTTAGTAATCTGAATTTTTGGCAGACTGAATTTGAATTGCTGGATCAAAACCAAAGAGATTAAATATAACAGGAATAAACATAAAATCCTATATTTAAATTAAAAATGTTATCGTACAGATAAAGGACAAGAGAAGCACTGGCTTACATGAAAACTGAAAAGGTCTAAAGAATTCGGTTGGCCACACACTTCAGTAGAAGCCCATTGTAGGATTGTAGCAGCTGCAGTCCCAGCATTAAGCTACCATTGATGGAAACCATCTCCACATCACAGCAAGTATTAAGCTCATTATTCCAGGGACCAATCAGAGCACAGCAGAAGAATAATCGGTTCATTAGGTGTGTCACGTTTAAAATAACGGAAAACCCGAAAGCTCTGTGTGGAGAAGACACCCACACGTGTATCTCTAGACCAGCCCTGGCCTCCATCTTGAACATGGGTTTCAGCCAATGCCCAAATACCACATATCACACAGTAATACACGGTCTAGTTTGTAACAACTCTTAATTGTTCGATCAGTTCCTTACTTCCAACAGGTCACAATCAGTTCGCTAAAATGAACCATTGTTCCTTCCCTGTGACAAGATCTTCTCCTTGTAAGGCCTACATCCATTTTTGATACCACTGCTGTAACATTTGCCCAAATGGAAAAGATGGGGGCTCATTCATTTGAATTAAATGTTCACTCCATGTCGTCATTGAAATACATGGAGTCCCTGATATGTGACATCAGTATATTCCACAGGGTCCTAGACATTATAGTGACATGACTGTACTGAAAAATAAAATTTACTCAGAAAGCTTCATTTCAATGAAGAAATTTGGGCCTTTTACTCTCAAAAATGTAGTGAGTCTAGAAACATGTACCCTTTATAATTATTTGAGCGTAAAGTGATCTACCATGATTGACCTGAAAACTAACATTTTATTCTTCAGCCATAATATACCTGCCACTTTTTTTCCTCATCAGAAGTTATAAGGTTTTTTGGTTTTGATTTTGTTTTTATCTTCATTCTCATGCCTGAAGGCCTTGATTTCTCCTTTAGTTTCCAAAATCTGTTTCGGTGTCAGACTAAAGTAATAATTGGATTTGCCTGATTTATTTCTTACTTTAGACTATTCCTTTAAAAAAATGATAAAGCTCAAATATTTTATTTCATTAGCCTGAGATCAATTCTATGATCTGTTTAGTGGCTATTGTAATTCAATATTGAGTTCATACTATCTAGGAAAACTGTATTAACTTATATTAAAAATATAATAACTATATTAATTTCAATAGCTTCCCCAAACTTTTCCTTGCTCCCATTTTCAAAGACAAATGGCCAGGTTTTTATCTTTTCTCTTATTTCTTTTTTTTTAAAAGATTTTCTTTATTTATTTGATACACAGAGAGAGAGAGAGAGATTACAAGTAGGCAGAGAGGCAGGTAGAGAGAGGGGGAGGAAGCAGGCTCCCTGCTGAGCAGAGAGCCCGATGTGGGGCTCGATCCCAGGACCCTGAGATCATGACCTGAGCCGAAGGCAGAGGCTTTAACACACTGAGCCACCCAGGCACCCTCTTTTCTCTTATTTCTGTTAATTCCTCTAAAAGCATGCACTTATGGACCAACTAATATACAGAAGAGAGCAATTTCAAACTCTTTGCCTCTTTGTAACCTCATCCAAGAGAATATACACATTTCTTTATCAGGCTCAGAATTTCACCACCAGGGAAAGCTCACAACCCAGGGTGATTCGAGGTGAAAGATGAATAACACTATGGAGAATCCAGTAAGGTAGCATGCAGTGTCACATTTTCAGGGAACATCCACGGATAGAACTTGATTCAGACCCAAGGAAAGGACAAGTCATTAATACATCTGACATATTACCACGGTTGATTATAACCTTGTTCCAAAGCAATCCTTCGCACCTATAGCCCTTACTTAGCAGCACTTGCCATTAATTTGTAAATAAATCTGCAGAACTGTAATGAAACCCTGATGTTCCTATCCACTCTTAAGCAAGTTCATCATTTAACACTGTATATTGCTACTTTAATTGTGTTCTTAGGTATTTTCCATAATACTAACATGTCTCCTCCTTTAAGCTGTGTTAGTGATTATTTGGGCATGGGAGGGAGGAGAAAGTATTGTAAAACATGGAAATAGATAGACTTTTTCTCTCTTTTAATGTCTAAATTATTTCGGTAGGCACAGATTATTTCTGTATTCTGTGTTACGATACAAGGATGTTATTGGTTTTAACATTTGGAAATCAGAAGTGAAGTACTTTTCAAATGACTCATTTGATTTACAAGCAAGGGAATGAAAGTACATTTCTAAAACCAGACAAACTTGATAAGCACAGTTGTACTACTTGGGAGTTTGTTGACTTTTGTTTAAGGAGACTAAAAGTGGTAACAACAAAGCTTTTCCCCAAATGGTTAGATTTTCTATATTTGGTGTGTATCATGAGATTCATCGGCAGAGAATACATTTTGCAAGATGTTTGTGTTTATAAGAAGCAGTGTTTGTATCTACACAGACACATCTCTATTGTGAATATAGCAGTGGTTCTACTGTACCTGGGAATTTATTGTTGCTGAATCAGCTTGTCACTGGTGTCAAGGTTCACTTAAGTTCAATGTCAGCTCAAGACTGTCTTCAGGGTTTCAAACTTTTAAGATGTTTTGAGAACATATAACTTCAGATACATTTGTGGCCATTTCTCAGTTTGATTGAAGCCTCTTCCTTTGATTTTTGATAGCTAGAATTCCAGGGGCATGCAGAAAACTGCCTCGATACACGTTTAAATGCAAGTCTTTGAAGAAAGGAAGTGGCATTATTTTGGTAACTGAGACAAGAGCATGTCTTCAGAAGTATTTTCTACAACTTAAGGGACTGACATATGCAACTGGACTGCTCCTATTTTAATCATTTTCTTGTATTTTTATAAAGCACGAAATCACTGGATGTATTTATGCATTTGAAAACCGTCTATTTCCAAGGTGTTTGTTCTATCAGAGCATTTCGTGAACTTCTCTTTCAATTGTCCAGTTCTCCAAAGCTGTGAGCATTGTGAGCTTTTGAAACAACGTTTAATATTTACTCCTTTGGGTGACAGATTAGAATTTTCTTTAGATAAACAAATCTAAATCTACTTTAACCATTTTCATGTAAGATGGCCAAATTAACAACAGTGTGGTTGAAAATTGAATTACGTAACACGGGAAATATGTTCTGATACCAACATCAATGCCAAAATTTAGTCCTGTTTTTCTATTTGGTATTTCTTTAATTTTTCCTTAATTTTAGAATGGTTTAGAATTTTAGAACGGTTTTTTAGAAAACTGCAAGTCTTTACAAGTAGTCCCCTGATTTTGAATACTAAGTTAGACCAGTCTTTCTCACTATCTCATGATACGTGTTCTATTTAGGAGACAAAACCTGGCCTAAAGCATTCAGTGTCTTTTCTTTTTTTATAAAGGTTTTATTTATTTATTATTTGAGAGAGCGCGTGTATGAGAAGGGGTCAGAGTCAGAGGGAGAAGCAGACTCTCCAGTAATCAGGGAGCCTGGTGCGGGACTCGATCCTGGGACTTGAGGATCATGGCCTGAGCTGAAGGCAGTCGCTTAACCCACTGAGCCACCCAGACACCCAGCATTCGGTGTCTTTATACTCAGAAGTGTTACTGTTAGTTCGTACTTCTTAGTTTTAATCAGAGAAGAAAAATTCCACCTTAAAGTATATTTCACTTCACTGGATTTACAAAATTCAAAGTTTAAAACACTTTAGGGGCGCCTGGGTGGCTCAGTGGGTTAAAGCCTCTGCCTTCGGCTCAGGTCATGATCTCAGGGTCCTGGGATTGAGCCCCACCATCGGGATCTCTGCTCAGCAGGGAGCCTGCTTCCCCCTCTCTCTCTGCCTGCGTCTCTGCCTACTTGTGATCCCTCTCTCTGTGTCAAATAAATAAATAAAATCTTAAAAAAAAAAACCATTTTATATCGACTGTTTCTTCCACCTCTCTGGTTTCAGTAGACCACTTGAAGTCTCGCATAGAAAGAAATCAATGTGGCGCTAACTCCTCTAAGACTGCCTTCTTCTCCATTCCTTTCTTCTTTCTTTAAATCCAGTAATTTTCCATCTCTGACTCTTTACATGAAAAGCATTCACAGCTCCTGGGACATTTCAGCTGTGGACACTTTAGGAACTTCCAACTCTGTGTAGGTGTTTTGAAGTAAATTTGAAACCTGGAGGTGGAAAAGAAAAGCCATATGTCCCTAAAAGTTTTATTTTATTTTATTTTCGAGTGAAAGAATTGCTGCCAGTATGAGAGACAGTCAGCAGCTCGTACGTAAGGAAAGTCGCTGAGAGAACCAAAGTAGAATGTCTGTTGTTTAAAAAAGTCCTAGCAAAAATAACAGTCCATTGTTTTACTACTTGGAGACTACAACACATTAAAAAAGAGCTACATAACTATGCTGTTTCTTCTTGACGGACAGAAATTATATTATCAAAGGTGGGTAGGTGTACCACCTGATAAATTTTAATTTTTTAAATTTTTTATTTTATTTATTTACTTATTTGAGAGCACAAGCAAGGGTCGGGATAGAGGCAGAGGGAGAAGCAGACTCCCTGTTGAGCAGGGAGCCCGATGCGGGGCTCGATCCCAGGACCCTGAGATCACGACCCGAGCCGAAGACAGGTGCTTAGCCGACTGAGCCACCTAGGCGCCCCTCACCTGGTAAATTTTAATTTCGAGTATTAAATTGATTAACTGTAAATCAGAGGATCGATCTGGCTCTAATTATCAGATCTTAAGAACCCTTTCTTGCAGCAGTGCACGCTGTGCTATTGCAGAATGTGAAACACTTTCTGAAGAAACAGATGTAATCTCTGTTGATGATTTTTGAAAAGATTAAAATTTAATGGATAAAGGGCCCCAGAATGGCTTTTTCTTTGACTGTCTGCACATAGATACAAATGCTTTGTATAAGTGTAAGTGCTACACAAGTGACCAGAATTTTTTTTTTTTTCACAAGATTCAGAACAGAGAAACCCAAAGAGCCTTCATTTTTCTCTGTGCATCTCTAGGGGGGAGTGAGGGATAATCTAAGATCAAGAAACTTTCCATGAAGAAATGAGCAATTTTTCTGATTTTCCAAATAGCTCACGGTTTAAACAGAGGAGTCAAAACAAAAAAATAAACACAACCGCATAAATAAAATTAAAGCAAAGGACTTTATGAAGTAAATTTCATAAAATTTCATTTTATGGATGAAAATCAATTACAATTCCCTTCAGCTTATGTTTTTTGAGATTATTCCTCATTTTACATCATCAAAATGCATTTTGGGACATTTCTGATGAGCAGGGCACTAGAGACACAAATAAGTTCAGAGTGTGTGTTCTCTACCCTTCACTGTTTTGATTTTTTGTGTCACAGAAAAGTAATCGCACAATTATTTTTGTCTCACTGGTTTTTTTCAAGAGGGCAGTTTATCTGTGAAAGGTAAAATGGCATACAGTAAAATTATTGCCAGTAGCCGACTTGTAGGGGATGCTGAGAGGTCTGGTCGAAGGTACAAAGTGTAACCACTGTAAAAACAGTGATCTCCAAAGTTACTGATCGAGTGAGGGGTTTTGTCATTTTTTAATGAAATGATTGAAGTTCATCTTCTCCTTGTAATTTGTTTCTAGGTAATACCTTTTGATTTATTTCCTTTCATCGCCAATGAAAATCAGGGCTAATGACTGCAATGCTGACTTGTGTTTATCCTTTCCCTTTACCTCACTTAAAGCAGAGAGCTCTGCTTTCGTGTTTTCCTACCTCTCATTTTATTTTTGTATTTTTCTTTTGAAGAATTTATTTATTTACCTATTTGTTGGTTTAGAGCAGATGAGCAAGGGAGGGGCAGAGGGAGAAAGAGACAGGGAGACAGAGAGAGAATCTCAAGCCAACTCTGGGCTGAGCGTGGAGCCCAACGTGGGGCTCAGTCTCGCGACCCTGAGATCATGAACTGAGCTAAAACCAAGAGTCAGATGCCTAATCAAGTGAGCCACCCAGATGCCCCTGTGTATATATATATTTTTTTCAATCAGTGGCATCTCCTTTTCTTCGATAAAAGCCTAAACTTGTTGATGGGGCTTTTGCTATTGTAAGTCAGGGGGTTAGGGGGGAGGTGGGAGGGGAAAGACAATGGGAAGAGAGCAAAAATGATTTGTCAGAACCTTCTCTTCCCCAAAGATACAATTCTGACAGTTGGCATTTCTGAGCATGGGGGTCCCTTATGTAATTTAGCGGCAACGCCTGGCGACACAGCAAGACTTCAGAGGATGTTGTAGCAAGAAGCTGGGCTTAGACATCCAGTTCTTAATTGTAAAATCAATTCCTCATCATAGTGTAGAGGCAGAGGCTCTGAAGGCAAAAGCCAGTGTGGGCAGCTGATGAAGTTAAAAGCCAGTGTGGGCAGCTGACACGATAGCTAAGGTGGGCGCGGGGCTCTCTACGCTTTGGTTCTATGGAAGACACCAGGACCTTGCAAAAGCCCTGGTCATCATTGAGATTGTTGTAGTTATATCTTCTTTACTGCTTAGATTTCCCTGCCAGCTCAGCTGAGCAGAACCTTCAAGTCGGATGTTTGTGGATACAAAGAAAATATGAAACATATTATTCCTTGGCTTCTTTGCATCTTGAATGTGCCCTGAGATACATCTGTATCCGATACCCTTACGTTCTCCTGAACCTGATACCATGAAAAGGCTGCTGAGCTAGGGCTCAGGAGTGATTATCCGCCTTTGTCTCGGGTCTTGGGATTGCACCTTTGTCTCAGTATAATCCAAGACGTAACCCTTATTTTGGGGGAAGTGGCATTAAACCACGTGTTGCTTCATCCATGCCCCCCAATTTAAAGGTGGGGTTGCTTGATTAAAGATTCCCGATTAAGGATAAAGCACAACAGTGGTTCGAGAGCAGAGTCGCGGGTAAATCAGAGCAAGGTTGGTACCTCTTGACTTGTTTGAAGGGATGGGTGACAAAGGTTTCACTTTTTTTTAAACTTTCATTTGGTTCCGTAATTTGGAGTGCATACAAACTGCTCTGAACTAATTTTTCTCCTTTACACACCACAGTGTTTCTTGCCTTTCCCCCTCTCCTCTCTCTCTTTTTCCAAAAGTGAGAGTGTGGGCTACGATTGTGGGTTAACCGTGCTCCTCCCCAGCCCCAGCCCCATGCCACCATCTGGGTCACCACGGAGGCCACCACGCATGGGCCACCTCAACCTCCCACGATGGAGGCCCCCTGATGTTTTACTTACCCCCATCTCGTGTTTTTGGCTCTTCCCTTGTCTGTTCCCAGCTGTTCCCTCCTCTTGTGACATCTTTTTGGGGATCTTTCTGCGTTTTCAACCCTTCTCTTTTAATCTCTTGGCTCAGGCTATACTCAACTTTTATCTTCAGAAGAGACCCGCACCCCCTCCCCCCCGTTCTGCCTTCCCTTCAGGCACTGCTCCACCCTACACCGGCCAGTCACCAGCAAATGTCTTCAGAGGGGAGAGGGATTTTACTTTCATGCTCAGCCCTACCAAGGGCAGCATGACCATCCGTCCCATCCCCCAGCCCCCTGGAGGCTCTCCAAAGGCTCCTCCCCATCGTCTTCTGTGACACACTGCACACACCTCTCCTCCCCCCATGGTGTCCACTATTTTCATCCTTTGTCAGTCTCCTTCTGCAGGCTCCTGGTGGTTCTTCCTCTCTCCTTCCTTGGACGCTGAAACATGAATAATGTTGCACAGGTTACTCCCTCATCCCCTGCTCTTCTTTTCTGACCTCCTATGCATGGATTTTGCATTCTTTCTCTTGGCTTTACCGTCTTCCCATTCGAGGATGACGCCCAAAGCTTACTTCCTACCCCTGCCTCCCACCAAGGTCAACACATAGTTTATGGCCGCTGGGCCACGCCTCAGACATAACAGGGACACGAAAGAACTGGTTTTTCCTCTAAACCGATGTTTTAGTGTATGTGCCTTCTTTCGGTTAAAACCAGTGCTCCCCACCACCACCAAATCCAGAAACCTCAAAGCCTTCTGTGAAGGCTCACTTCCCCCCCCTCACATCCAATTCAGAACGAAGTCACACTGAGTTTGACTCTCAAATAATTTCTGCTGTCTTCCCTTCGTCTCTACTGGCACGGTCACTCCCTGCGGTCAGGCCCACGACAGCTGTACCATGACTCCATCCAGGAGCTGCTTTGAGGGTTGGTGTCCATTGGCCACCTCCATCTCAGTCCATTCTCCACCCTTCATCTGGAATAGCGCCCTGATGGCTGCCCTCCATGTAGGCTCCTCTGCTTGAGCTCAATCAATGGGAGGCCCTGGAGGAAGGCAGAGGGATGAGGAGAGAGATTGGTGCCCATGGTTCTGGCTTTGGTTGCCTTCCTCTGGGGACACACGCTCTTCTGGGGAGGCCCTCTTGTCCATCCCTCTTGTCCATTCTTCTTCAGGCTGGTAACAGGTTTTCATTCTCACTGGGTCCCTGGGTGCCTCACCCTTACTTTGTGGTTCTTTACCTCTGCCCACACCTCTGCAAATAGCCCCTTCTTTAAGGTATCTTCAGTTACACCATTGAGTGTGCCCGTGGGTTTCCTGCTGGGACTCCAGTTGATGTACCTTTTAACTAATCTCTGTCTTTAGCTCTGGTCTTCTCCTATCCCTCCTCCATGTCCTTACGCAGAATGAACTTTTATTTTATGTTTTTTAGAGATGTATATGTTTGAGAGGGAGAGAAAGACAGGAGGGGAAGAGAGAGTTCCCTTCCCAGCAGACTCCCCACTCAGCACCAAGCAGGGCTTGATCCCACGACCCTGAGAACATGACCTGAGCCGAAACCAAGAGTCAGATGCTTAACCGACTGAGCCACCCAGGTGCCCCCAGAATGAACTTTTTTTTTTTTTTAAGATTTTATTTATTTATTTGTCAGAGAGAGAGAGAGAGAGGGAGCGAGCGCAAGCAGGAGGAGCGGCAGGCAGAGCAGGCAAAGGGAGAAGCAGGCTCCCCGTCGAGCAAGGAGCCCAATGTGGGACTCCATCCCAGGACCCCGGGATCATGACCCAAGCCAAAGGCAGCCGCTTAACCGACTAAGCCACCCAAGTGTCCCCAGAATGAACTTTTAAATGTAAATCTGTCATCCATCTACTTAAAATCTTGCCATGACTTCCTTCACTCCAAGAATGAGGATGACAGCTTCTGTGGCTGCCTCTCCGGCCCCCTTCTATGCTTCTTGGTACCCTATTGTGCAGGGTGGAGCTGGCTTATCAACCTGGTAGGGACAGCCCTGCACTCAAGCCCCAAGGACTCTGGACTCTGGTCATGCTCTGTTTGACCCGCACCCACCCCTCTCCTGGGGGTGTTGCCACCATGTGAATGATAGGTAATTTTTCAGATTGTGTCCCTTAGATTAATATCCCAAAAAACAAATGGAAACAAGAAAGATGACTGTTTTTCTGAATGGATGGCTTTTCTCCTCACAACGTGTGAAGTTGGAAATAAGGCACATTTTATTTTTCACGGAAACATGAAGGATGAAATGGATGGTGGGTTACTACTCATGGAAACTCAAGACAGAGGCACATTCCCATATAGACATTGACCTCTGAACATACTGAAGGGGCATTTTCTCACATTGTACAAAGTATATTTGAGAGTTTTAAACCCATCGATTTAAAGGATGTGGGCTGGGCAACAGGGGAACGGGGGTCAGGGAGAACGATTTCAAAGCCCAGTGATAGGAGGCTAGACCCCTCTTTATCATCTGAAATATTACCTTTAGGAACCCAATGGAGAGGATTATGTCATTCCTTAAGTGGATCTTCTTATTTCAAGAAGGCTAATTATTAATTACCCTCAGGGAGTGCGTGTCATGCTGGAACAGCTTTCCCTCATCCTCCACTCGCAAATCTTGTGTTTTCCTGGGTTAATTTGCTGAGGTCTGTGCTCTTTGTTGATTGACGGGAGACCTCCAAGAGGCCTGGAATGTGAGTCATGGTGACATGACCGATGGCAATGTGGGCTCGTTTCCTGATCCATAAAACAAGCAAATAATCTCTGTGACCAGATTGATCCTCTGTGATGGAAGTGGTTTTTAAACGGAGTTTTCTTAAAGGAAACGTCAATAGGCATGAAAATCTGGCAGGGCTTATTGAGTCATGGGAAGGATGGGAGTAGGGTTGGAGAGGAACGTGTGGGCCTCTCCTAGTTTGATGGATCCTGAGACCAATTAGAAAAAAGGTGACCGGCTCATGGATACCAATGACATGACGTTGGGAAAATTACTTAAATTCACTGAACATCTGCTTTCCTTCTAAAATGAGGGGGAAGATAGCCCACCCCATGTATTTATTGGGATGATTAAATAAATGGATAATCTCTAAAGCATTGAATATAATGCAAAGCATGAGTGCTCAATAAATGGAGAGCTGGGGGTTCCTGCTCTCTTTCTGTGGCTGCTCTCAGAGCTGTTGTTTAGACATTTTTATGCTTTTTAATGTAGCCTGTTGCCATGCTTTTTACGTAAATACAGTGACTACGTTTTTGTTCTTCGTTGTGCAATCTCTGTTTCCCACCATGTCAGTGGGCAGGTTACGGCTCCCTTAGTGGTGTCTTTCCTTCTCACAAAACTTTCAATATGTAAATGCCCACGGTGCTAATAAGTTGGTCCTTTTTTTTTTTTTCCAAGTGTTTTGAGTGAGAGGGCTCACTTTGGACCTTAAAATTATGATTTGATAGTAAAAAAGAAATAATTCTAGCAACAAACATGGACAATTTGAGATTATTGTTAGAGGTGGAGTACCCATTTAAGATGCAAAATTCATGAATTTTGGTGTGAAAAGAAAGTAACTAGGATATGAAATGCTGAACTAAAGGGGTTTCCATTATGATGACTTTAGATGAGAGAAAATAGACTGTCTCTCTACCTATCCGGAGCTCTAAAAAAATTAATACAAGAGTCCATTTGCTGTTTATGCAATAAAAAATAGCATTTTTAACAACAGGCAAATAGTAGGTGCTTAATACATATTTTTTTTCAGTTAATGCTGAGTGTGCAAAGAATTATTTAGGAAGCCTGCTGGAAGTGTGTCCGTATAAAACTGGAAGCCCTTTCCTAAACGTCTGTAGAGCAATTCGTTTTTTAGAGCTATATGCAATGACAGTGTAAGGAACTTGCATCATTTCTTAGTGTACCATTCAGTTGTGTTAAGTACATTTGAGTTGTGCAACCGGTGTGTAGAACTTTTCCATTTCACAAAATTGACCACTATACCCATTAAATGATAATTCCCTATCACCCTGGGCCCCTGGCAACCACCATTCTACTCTCTCTTCCTGTGATGTTGACTACTGCAGATACCTTACCCATATAAGTGGGATCATACAGTATTGGTCTTCTTGTTACTGGTTTATTTCACTCGACATAACATCTTCAAAGTTCATCCGCATCCTAGCAGATACCAGGAAATCAAAGAATACTCCATTGCATGTATACAACACATCCACTTTCTCACTCATTTGTTGTGTGGGCACTTGGGATCCTTCTAGAACTTGTGGCTGTTGTGCATAGTGCTGTTGGGCACATGGGGTACAAATATCTTTTTGAGATTCTGCTTTCAATTCTTTTTCATATATATGCCCAGGAATGGAATTGCAGGATCATATGGCCATTCTAGTTTTCACTTCTTTTGAAGAAACTTCATACTGTTCTTCATAGCTGCTGCACCATTTTACATTCTCCACATCCTCAGCAACACTTGCCTTTGTCTTTTTTTTGATCATCATCATCTTACTGGGTGTCAAGAGATCTTATGGTTTTGATTTGCATTTACTTAATGATTAGTGATATCGAGCGTCTTCTCCTATGCTTGTTGGCCATTTCTGTATCCTCTTTGGAGAATATGTATTTACGTCCTTTGCCCATTTTTAAATTGGTTTTGTTGTCATTGTTGAGTTGTACTAGCTCTTTATATATTCTGGATATTAATCCCCTATTATGTGTACAACTTACAAATATTTTCTCCCACTCTGTGTTTTGTTGTCATTGTTGAGTTGTACTAGCTCTTTATATATTCTGGATATTATTCCCCTATTATGTGTACGACTTACAAATATTTTCTCCCACTCTGTGTTTTGTTGTCATTGTTGAGTTATAGTAGCTCTTTATATATTCTGGATATTATTCCCCTATTATGTGTACAACTTACAAATATTTTCTCCCACTCTGTGGGTTGTCTTTTTACTCTGTTGATTATGCTCTTTGATGCACTGAAGTTTTGAATTTTAGTATCATTCATTTTATCTATTTTTATAATTATTTCAATTTTTGTTTTCATTGATATTGAAAGAATATGAAGTTCTATCATAATACTTTTAGTTCACTATTGTTTAAAATATTTAAAATGTAAGAATATTTAATAGTCCCTTATAATAGGAAAATATTTTTAAGAACATAATACTCCTTTTTCTTTTTTTTTTAAATTTTATTTATTTATTTGAAAGAGAGAGAGAGATCACAAGTAGGCAGAGAGGCAGACAGAGAGAGGGGGAAGCAGACTCCCTGCTGAGCAGAGAGCCCGATGTGGCGCTTGATCCCAGGACCCTGGGATCATGACCTGAGCCAAAGGCAGAGGCCTTAACCCACTGAGCCACCCAGGCACCTCTGCTCCTTATTTTTCATCTCAGTTTTTTTGTAAGGAATTCCTACAGTTGAAGGCAAGAACTTAGACAAGTTAACTTTTTGGAATAGATACGTAAAGCAAGAATAAATAACAAAGCAATATTTTTGGAATATCTGAGTTTTTCTAAACAGATGTGGATGCTTCTACCATTCAGTGATAGGTGCATGTATTCTGTACCCTGGTAGGCATTCCGTCACCTTGGACAAAGTAGGCATATGCTATTGCCATGTTCTGTATGGCAATAGTGAAAGAAAGTGATCAGACTTTCTTAGCCTTTGGAAGGAAGTTGGCTCTAAAGTAAGCATGTATAGTCCAAGCCAACAGGCTCTGGGTTTATACCTTTTTAGAAACCAAAGGTTTCTCTTTTTGAAGCTACATCTAAAAACTGACTTTCTGCTTTATTAGAGAAAATATATTAATGCCCCATGAAAAATGGCCTGACACAATTAATGCATGATAGGTTCATAGTGAACCTCAAATGTGAGCTGAACTATGGGTATATAGGTGTTTCTTTTACCTTTATATGTGCACACACACACACACACGTACAACATACATACATGTACACATACATATACACATACATACAAATACACATACACATACACGCATACTGATACAATATGGACAATTTATAGATAATGGTAAATTTCATAATAAAAATGAGTAGCTTTACATTAAGTACTGTTTGGAGTAAAAATTATAACTATAAATAATTTTTTATAGCTTAGTCATTTGCTAGGAGATGACAGTTTATGGCCCAAATTCTATTTGATTTTCCTCGGTGGTATTATGAAGCTTCAACAATACAGTAAAAGATGAACTTTGTTAAGAACCACAGGCTACTTAGTTATGTTAGTGAAAATGAAGAGGATCCACAATATGTAAGTTTTAAAATTGAAATACATTTAAAAAATTTTTCTCTCCTCAGCTAAATCCTATTATTTGAATCAAACATCCTTCTTTGTGGTCAAGTTTGAGATTTAGATGTTGGATTAAACATTACATGCCTGTGCTTTTGTGTTCTGCACAGAAAGATGGTGATTATTTACACCTTAAAAAGTAATATTTATTAAATTGGAAACTTAATATAATTTTAAATGAAATAGAAAGCTCTTAGCCCATCTGCAAAAACTAAGGCTAGATTTTTTTTTTAGTTAAGAAAAGCAACCTGAAAAAAATAAAATTTTCCAAATATGACTTTAAAATAATGTCATGGTATTTATTCATTCCTTCATTTCATGCAGCCCATTCCTGTAATTTCTGGGCTCGATGAATTTTTGAACATATTTCGACTTCTCTTCAGATAAGACTGAAATGACTGAGAAATGGAAAGATCGTCTCCAGTCTCTGACAACATGTCTAACATTATGCTTCCTTTTCTGAGACATGTCTAGAGCCACATGAGTCCCAGCTGACTCTCTTCACGTCAAGCCACAACTGCCCTCTCATGAAGTGGCAGGCTCTGGATCCCCAGAGACAGGATCGGTTTCTGTGGCTTACAAATAATCCAAGAGAAATCGGTCTCAACATAGAGTTCATCCTGAGAACTTTTAGATGCTTTTGTTGTTCCTTTAATCCAGGAATCTGCAGCTATGTTTCCTCTGAAGTATTTTTAAATTTCTTTGCCTTTCAAAGATTGTTAGACTATTTAATTGCAGAGTAAATTCCTTCCATTTTACTTTCTTAATCCATGATTACATGGGTTAATTTCATTAGGGTCTCTTTATTTTCAATCAAAATGCTCCATTTACTGATTGAGATTTTTTAATAGGAAAATTTGATTTAATACTATTTTTATAAAGTTAGGATGAATTATATGTTTCATGAGATCATTTTTCGGTTGCATTACACTGGTTTTTATGCCAGGAAGAGCCACATGAGCTACCCAGAATTTAATCAGGTAAGAGTTTAAATATCTGTATGGCTGTATGGTCCAGATAATATGAATGAATGAAGAATTATTCTCAAGTTCAAAGGTCCTTAGGCAAGAAGACATTTACATAGCTTAAGATCCAGACATATTCAAAATCCAATCAAACCACCAACCTGTGTGAGAGTTTTAGACTTTTTTAGTAGAAGGAAAAAAAATAGGTCATGTCCATAACTGGATTTAGGACTATAGGCTTTTTCCCCTCTTGCTGGCACAGAGCCATTGATATAATGACCATGTGGAGTCTAGTGCCTCTCGTGAGATCAGCTAATAAAATCCCATGAAAACACTGGCCAAAGGAACGGGTCCAAAGGAATCCCAATTAAACTGGGAAGGTAATTGTCTTCCCTAGAAAGCAAATATCTTTCACCTCGGAGAAGATACAGAATTTAAATATAAATGTTTAAGAGAATCAAGGCCATAATGTTAATATTTTTTAAGGAGAATCTGTGCATAATTGGTAGTTTATAGACATGTAATTTTTAGATCACCCTAATAGAGTTATATAATCTGATAGTTCCAATATAGAATGTATAATTATTTAAACTTGGGATTTGGGGTAGAAATCTCGCTAAGTTTACATTCTTCATTAGGATATTTAAGATAACTTAAAGTTTCTGGCATTTACAAGGTTGATGTATTAAATGCATGAGAACTACTTACGTGCTTAGGAAGGTTTTTCATGTGGGTTTTTATGACATTTAAAAAGGATTAGACCTACCATTGGTAACCAACAGTATTCAAGGTCACTACTGCGATGAGTTTCTAAAGCATGCCTTGGGATTCTTTGGGGTCCCCAGATCCGTGAGGGATCTCACATGGTCAAAGCTGTTTTCATAACAATGCTAAAATTTCAGACTATTTGCTTTTCCTCTCTTGCTGCCTCAGCATGTCCAGTGGACTCGCTCACAGGCTTCCCCAAATGTGATATTACAACAGACAGAATGCAGGAGATAGGAGAATCCAGCTGTCTTCTGTTAAGTCAGTCATTAAAGAGATTTGCACAAATGTAAAACAGTGCCAGTTTTTACCACGTTTTTTGTTTTGTTTTGGAAAGCATAGTTGTTTTTCACCAAAAGATAATTTATTCGTGTTAATTTTTTTAGGAATTTTTTTTATTTTCAAGTGAATTAATTTTTGTCTAAATTTCTAGTTTTCATTTCTAATACAGTAAATATTGATTGGCACAGTTTACTTAAAGAACGGCTCATTGGGGTCCTCAATTATTTTTAAGGGTGTAAAGGGATCCTGCAACCTAAAACCTTGAGATGCACTACTCTGCGTTGATTGCTTAAATTACCGGATTTATGGTGGCGGCGGCAGCTAGGGGTGGGGAGGAGGAAGGTGACTAAGTAAAATGCCTAAGGAAGCCATGATTTGATTCGTAACTTTAATGAATTGAAAATTAAATTTAAAATCCGGCGCCAACCTCCAAATAGTCTTTTCTGTGCCCCTGAAATACCCTTAAGACGTCCAAATAGCCTTAAGGTGCCCAAGGTGGGAGCCTCCTGCTGGAACCCTCTGAAAAGGGATACTGGCTTCTCACTCTCCTTCACTTGGCCTCTCTTCCCTCTTGCCACTCACGTTTCATTTAGGGGGAAATACGTTCTTTTCTAAACTGAAAGAGCCAAAAAGCTCATTCCACGTAAGCAGAGGAATGATAAAAGTTCGTGTGTTGTGGGCAAGCCCAACGGGCTAACCGTATTCTGCTCAGGGAGCCAATTATCACTCTCACTCCAGTCCCCCCCTGTGCAACGAGAACAGTAATGCAAGAATCCTGCATCGGGAGGTTGTGAGGGGTGAGTTAGTACATTTAAGGCACTTAGAATAACGCCTAGTGCTTAATCACTGTATAAAAAGTGCTAGATCTTTTTTTGTTTGTCGAAAAAGAGTTGTCAGGTTTCCTTTAGCAATTACATAGGCATTTTGCTGGGGCAACAACATTTCTTGGTGTGGAGGCCCCTTGTATCCCTTGCTTTGATGTCCCTAGGGAAACAGAAGTACATATAGGACTGATATTATTGGTGGGGTCCCCTTTCTTCAGTAATTTAGCGTGCAGGCAAATAAAAATAAAATTCTGGCTCAGCATAGTTTTGTTATAAGAAATTGATTTTATTTTTCCATTTAAATTATTTATCTCACTGGAATGAGTTAGTATGAAAACTAAAATGAAAAAGACTCAGTTTAAATCCACCATTCCATTATATGTGTGTATGTATCATAAATTAATTTTGTAATTTATTATTTGACCTGAAAAATACTCAAAAGCTCATATGCATTCCTTAGATTTCTTTGAAATAGGGGCGCCTGGGTGGCTCAGTTGTTAAGCGTCTACCTTTGGCTCGGGTCATGATCCCGGGGTCCTGGGATCGAGCCCTGCATCGGGCTCCCTGCTCATCAGGAAGCCTGCTTCTCCTACTACCATTCCTTCTGCTTGTGCTCCCTTTCTCACTGTGTTTCTCTCTGTCAAATAAGTAAAATCTTTAAAAAAAAAAAAAAGATTTCTTTGAAATATTTTTTGCAACTCAAGTCATGGTCGTAAAATTTAAAAGTATAAGATCAAGTGGGATTTATTCCAGGCATACAAGGGTGGTTCACCCTTGTCTGACCTCGGTGTGATATACCACATTAACAAATTGGAATATAGTAATCATATGATCATATCAATAAATGCGCAGAAAAAGCTTTGACTAAATTCAACATCTGTTCTGGTAAAAACTCTCCACAAACTCATTATAGATGGAATGTATCCCAACACAGTAAAGACCATATACAACAGGCCCAAAGTTAATATCATTCTCAATGGTGAAAATTGATTTTCCTCTAAGATCAGAAACTAGACAAGGATGCTCATTCTCTCCACTTCTGTTCAACATTATCCTGGAAGTCCTAACCAGAGCAATTAGGCATCCAAATCAGAAAGGAAGATGCTATTTGACATCTATTTGCAGGTGACATGATATGATAGACAGAAAACCCTAAAGAGTCCTCCAAAAAAGTTAGAAGTAATCAACTAATTCAGTAAAGCTACAGGATAACAAAATCAATGTACAAAAATCAGTTACTTTTCTATATACTAACATCAAACTAGCAGAGAGGGAAATTAAGAAAATAATGCATTAAAAAGAATAAAATATCTAGGAATAAATTTAGCCAAGGAGGTGAAAGATGTGTATGTTGTAAACTATAAGACATTGATGAAAGAAATTGCAGAAGACACAAACAGAAGATATTCTGTGCTCATGGATTAGAACAATTAATATTGTTAAAAATGTTCATACTACCCAAAGCAATGAAAAGGTTCAGTGCAATCAGTAGAAGAATTCTAGTGGCATTTTTCACCAAAAAAAAAAAAAAAAAATAGAACAAATGATTCTAAAACTTGTGTAGAATCATGAAAGACCTTGAATAGCTAAAGCAATCTGGAGGCAGAAGACAAAGCTAGAGGGATCACACTTCCTGATTTCAAACTATATTACAAAGCTATAGTGTAAGCATAGAACACAAGCGTGGAGCAATGGAATGGAATAGAGAACCCAGAAATAAACCCAGGCATACATGGCCAGTTAATTTACAACAAAGGAGCTGAGAATATGCACAGGGGAAAGGACAGTCTCCTCATTAAATGATGTTGGTAGACAGGTCAGCTACATACAGAAGAATGAAACTGGACCCCTATCTTAGAACATATGCAAAAATCAATTTGAAACGGATTAAAGACTTGCATGTGAGACCTGAAACCATAAGACTCCTGGAAGAAAACATAGCTGGTAATAAGCTCCTTGACATTGGTCTTGGCAAAGAGTCTTCGGATCTGACACCAAAAGCAAAGGCAACCAAAGGAAAAGTAAACAACTGGGACTTGATTAAACTATAGAGTTTCTGCACAGCAAAGAAAACTCTCTATTTTATTAACTTGATAGTGAAAATATGCTTCGCATTATACCCTGTGTTCTGTTTTAAGATTATGGCATAATTATACATTCTTTTCTTTGCATTTAGAACTAGGGAAGGCTTTCTTTTTTTTATTTTTAAAGATTTTATTTATTTATTTGACAGAGAGAGACATCACAAGTAGGCAGAGAGGCAGGCAGAGAGAGGGAAGCAGGTTCCCCGCTGAGCAGAGAGCCTGATGTGGGGCTCGATCCCAGGACCCTGAGATCATGACCTGAGCCAAAGGCAGAGGCTTTAACCCACTGAGCCACCCAAGCACCCAGGGAAAGCTTTCATTAGGCAACCTCCCATGGGTTCCTAGAAGTTTATATACATATATAAACTTCGTACATACATATACAAATTCATACATATACATACAAATTCGTACATATACAAATTCTTACATATATATGTATATATATGAATATATGTATATTTATATATATATGAATATATGTATATTTATGTATATTTATACATATATATATGTAAAGAAAGAGGAAAGTTGGAAAGAACTCAAATACATGGAGGCTAAAGAGCATCCTACTAAAGAATGAATGGGTCAACCAGGAAATTAAAGAAGAATTTTAAAAATTCATGGAAACAAATGAAAATGAAAACACAACTACTCAAAATCTTTGGGACACAGCAAAGGTGGTATATATAAAGGAAGATGCTTTTTCCCTAGAATAAATGACCAGATAAGTACTAATAAACGAAGTAGTTTTCATACTTTCTGAGGTCTGAAGAATCCCTTTATTTTATAGGCTCCACTCTGTATCGTAAAGAATAGAATAAATTGCACCCTAAGTTAAATATAATTTCTGTTGCAGCAAAGCTTTGAAGTTTATATATAATTATTTTTCGAAATCATTTAGTTATAAATGAATCAAACTCATTTATCATTGGCTGAGCTTTCTTAACAAGCAACACGGTAAATACAGGCTATACCCCAAGTCTGCCATCTGAATCTTTATGTGCTTATTGCACAGGCCTCCTTTGTTCAAAAGTTGCTTTTGAAAATGTTCCCCACATACTTATTGTTTAAGTAAACTTTCGTGGGTTTTAATAATTTAGAGTTTCTGAAAAGAGCAGCTCTGACAAAATTCTTGCTGGCAAGGATATTTCCTCCTAAATACTTCCATCTGTTTTAATTGTTCTATATGCTCTGAAATAACCAACATAGATCCTTTCCCATGCAAGAAAGTGCCAGAGCTCTCTTGCCAAACCGCAAAACAATAAACTTTGATAATTCTGAGGTTTAGAATATGGACCAGTTCGTTTGGTACTTTTGAACGCCACCTTGCGGGTGCACCTAGTAGCGATGGCACCACTGAGCAAGGACACACATGCAGAAACATTAATGAGAGTCAAAGTGTATCAGTTCTCTTACTCAGGTGTGGGGAAAATGTAGCAGTTTTCACAGGACAAAGGTTTTGAATATAAAAGTCTTAGGCAGAGCCAGCCCTGTTACTTTATTGTCTGTTTGCATAAATTGCAAGACATTGACAAATGCAATAAATTGAAACATGCAGTTGATTTATTGTTTTTCCAGCTTATTAGGGTAAAATTGATATCTATGAATTGCACACACTTAAAGCATCCAGTGTGAAGTGGTTTTTTTTTTAAAGATTTTATTTATTTATTTGACACAGAGAGAGAGAGATCACAAGTAGGCAGAGAGAGAGGGAAGCAGGCTCCCCGCTGAGCAGAGAGCCGATTCGGGGCTTGATCCCAGGACCCTGAGATCATGACCTGAGCCGAAGGCAGAGGCTTTAACCCATTGAGCCACCCAGGTGCCCCTCCAGTGTGAAGTTGTGACATAATGTGTACATTTGTGAAACCATCAACAAAACAAGATAATGAAGACGTTTGTCAGTTGGTAAGGTTTTGTAGTCCTGTAAATCTTTGCAGTCTCTCCCTTCTCATTCCCTTTCACCAGGCACCCACTGATGTGCGTTCAGGGAGTATAGATTACTTTGCACTTTCTAGAGTTTCATATACATGGGAGTATATAATAGGTACTCTGCTTTCATCCAGTTTCTTTTACTTGACATAATTATTTTGAGATTTAGCCATACTTTTATATATATCAGTCGTATCTTCCTTTTTGTTGCTTATGAGTAATCCATGATGTTGATATTCTCCTATTTGTTTATCCATTCACCTCTTAATAGACCCTTGGCTTGTTTGCAGTGTTGAGCTGTTAAGAAAATTCTGCTGTGAGCATTTGTGTACATAGCTTTGCATGGAAATATTCTCATTTCTCTTAGGTAAATACCCAGGAGCAAAATGTCTGTGTCATATGATAGGTGTCTGTTTAACTTTTCAGGAAACTGTCAGGCTGGTTTTCAAGGTGGTTATCGATTTTACATTCCCAGCGGCAAATGAGAGTTCCAGTTGCTCTAAATTTTTGCTAAATGCTTAGTATGGTCATTATTTTTCATTTTAGTTGTTCTAGCAGATGTGTGATGGCACTTGTTTTTATTTGCATTTCCCTAATGGCTAATTATCTTGGGCATCTTTTCATGTTGCTTAATCACCACTTGTACATATTCTTTGGTGAAGTGTCTGTTAAAATCTTTTGTTCCTATTCCCTCTTGGAACTGTTTAGTCTGTTATTGAGTGTTAACACTTCCTCATATATTTCAGGTATAGTTTTGTAAATTAACACAGCTAATTTGATGTTGTTGAAATCAACTTTTGGCTGGTTTCTATAACTTTTAAAATTGATGTTTCTATAACTTTTAAAATTGATGTTAAAAGAATGATCGAAAGTGTGAATCATCTCTAAAGTTACTATTCATGCTTCGAGAACTGTGCTATCAGGGCACATGGGGTGGCTCAGTCAGTTAAGCACTAGCCTTCATCTCAGATCATGATCCTAGGGTCCTGGGATCGACCCCCTCATTTGGCTCCATGCTCAATGGAGAGCCTCCTTCTCCCTCTTCCTCTGCCACTCCACCTGCTTGTAGTTTCTTGCTCTCTCGCTCACTCGCTCGCTCTTGCTCTATCTCAAATAAATAAATAAAATCTGAAAAGAAAAAGAAAAAAAAGAACTGTGCTATCACTGGGGGCCTGGGTGGCTCAGTCAGTTAAGCATCCAACCCTTGGTTTCGGCTCAGTTCATGATCTCATGGGTCAGGTCGCGATCTCATGGGTCCCGAGGTCATGCCCCATGTGGTACTCCATGCTAAGTGGGGAGCTGCTTGAGCTCTCTGCCCCTCCTCCCACTTGCACACACGCTCGTTCGCTCTCGAATAAAATAAACAAATCTTTAAAAAAAAAAAAGACTGTGCTGTCATTATTTATGCCTCTTATTTTTTTAATGCCTATGTCTTGGATATATTAGATTATAATGTCTTATTAAATGGTGTGCTGCTGTCCCATTTCTCTTGTCATAGTTATCAAGTCCTCTCTAATGCTGTTCCTGATCTATAATAGATTTATAAAACCTTGTAACTTCATATAGACACTGTAATAGCTGAGGGTGAATAGCACTTCTCCTTGCCAGGCATTATTCTAAGCCACTCTAAGGTCTTTAACATACATTAAATAATTTGTCCTTGCAACAGCATGAGTGTACTATTGTGATCCCATTTAGAAACAAGAAAACTGAGTCACAGAAAGGAAAGATATTTGCCCAATGTCACGAATGAGTAGGTGGCGGAATTAGGAGTCACATCCAGGCTGTCTTGACCCCAGTATGCACAACTCTCTACGTCTCTTAAATGCTTGGGAATTTTCTCTTAACAAAAGAAAATGGACTATGGACATTAATGATTTTTCTGTTACCCAATTAAGCTTTGTATAAATAAAATAAACAAGCTGGAGTGTTAACTTTTCTTTTAAAGATTTTTATTTATTTATTTGACAGAGAGATCACGAGTAGGCAGAGAGGCAGGCAGAGAGAGAGAAGGGGAAGCAGGCTCCCTGCTGAGAAGAGAGCCCCATGGTGGGGCTCAATCCCAGGACCCTGAGATCAGGACCTGAGCCAAAGGCAGAGGCTTTAACCCACTGAGCCACCCAGGCACCCCGTGAGTGTTAGCTTTTTTTTTTTCCCCTTTCTAAGTAATGAAAATGTCAAAATCTATAGGAGAAAGGCAAATAAAGTGAAGCTTACTGGAAAACGTGTAAATTCTAAACCAAGCTCTAATTCATTAAACACATTGCATAAGATGCACTCATATGTTAATTTTTACAGCATGTAAATAGTATAAATGGACAATTTAAGTAGTATAATATCATATAAGTAGACAATTCATTAAACACTGGCTAAATCTGATTTTTTTTTTAAAGATTTTATTTATTTGACAGCGAGAAACACAGTGAGAGAGGGAACACAAGCAGAGGGAATGGTAGTGGGAGAAGCAGGCTTCCTGCTGAGCAGGGAGCCCGATGCGGGGCTCAATCTCAGGACCCTGGGATCTGACCTGGGCTGAAGGCAGACGCTTAACGACTGAGCCACCCAGGCGCCCCTAAATCTGATTTTTTTTAAAGTAATCCCTATACCTAACATGGCACTTCAGCTCACAATCCCAAGATCAGGAGTTGTGCGCTCTACCAACTGAGCCAGCCAGGCATCCCTAAATCCATACTTTTTAAGTGATATGTCTAGCATCTTAAGAGAAAATTTATTTCTGTAGATAAATTTTCATAACATCGCAAATTCAGGCAAGTCCACCTAAATTTTTTTGTCAGTGGGTTATAATTAAGAAGTATGTGATATTGATGAAAAATGAAGAGAAAATTCTCACAGATTTTAAGAATTCTAAGTACAATTTATAAAATTCTAATTTATGGATTTGAGTTTATACACACAGACTCATTCGTAAAATAGCTTACCCACTGGGTCGTGGAGCTAGGATTGCTCTCGTGGGTTTTCAAATTGGTTCTTTTCCTTTACCATGTCCTCATGAATCTAGCAATAAACTCCCTCTGCTTAAAGATATTCAGAGATGGAAACATTAAGTCTTATTTTTCTTCATAAATGTGAGTATTTTGTCATATCAAAAGGACAATTGCAATTCCTGCTGCTCTGACCTTCTTAGAAGGGAAACTCTTGGAAAACATCTACCAGATTTTTAATTTTTATTTTAATTAGTATGTCATGAGACATAATATCACATATCATTTAGCAGTTTTGCTTACATTTTTGAGGTGATTTTATTAATTGACATAGAGCTGTATTTTTGTGTATTGAATTGCCACTTCTGATAAATCAAGAATATCAACATTTTCTCTGAGTTTTGCATTTAAAACTCTTCCTTAAATCAGAAAATATGTTTTCCCCTCTTCTATAAATTGCATGCTCTCTTCTTTAGACAGATAAGAAAAAAGCAATCAAACCCACAGATAAACAGAAACTGGCCTATTCCTCATTGCCTGCCAACCCCGCTCTTCAATACACACTGAGAAATATCTGTCTGGACAGGGTATCATTCAAAAGCTGTCTCATTTCTAGTTGTTTTTTTCCCTTCTCCAACTTGTTCCCCTATTCCTTACAGAATACACCCGAAGAAATGGTGCCCATTGTCTCACATTAAACCAGGTGGATCCACCAGGGAACTTCATCCCCAATGAATGTTTCCCTGGGATGTGGGATGGGATTAACTCCCCAAGCAGTGGTGGGTAAGAGCCCCCTTAGTGGAGCCACACTACCGCATACTACTGTGTCCTCTTGGGAAACCCCCTTTCCAGACCTTGCCTTCCCTTCTCAGTTCCGTGGAGGATAGTAAGAGCTCCTTTGCCATAGAGTTTTCATGAGAATTAGAGGTCGTCCCTGAAGACCGTCGGGAATACATCAGAAGCTTATGCGTATGCTCACCTTCTTTTCCGATCATGAACTCAAGATTAAGAGAATGCCCGCTAGCACCAAATAGGCAGTGGTGATTTAGGGTGTCCTCGCCTCATCTTCCGTGTGACTCTCCCAGTGCTCCCGGAAGGACCTACAAAGAACTGATGTGAGAGTTCATCAAGCGCAGGCTTTTGCCAAACCAGGTTCAGATTGTACTTACTGTGCATAACAAGCAAAGGCTAAATGCACCATCCTTCTTACAGTTGTGGTCCAGAGTGTCTCTAAGGCACCGCTCCTGATTTGGAGTAGAACACTTCAGAGCAACAAAGTGCTTTGATTTTTTTTTTTAAAGAGAATGAAGACAACATATATTTTTATGCATATTTATTTATTTATTAAGATTTTATTTATTTATTTGACAGAGAGAGAGAGATCACAAGTAGGCAGAGAGGCAGGCAGAGAGAGGGGGAAGCAGGCTCCCTGCTGAGCAGAGAGCCCGATGTGGGGCTCGATCCCAGGACCATGAGATCATGACCTGAGCCGAAGGCAGAGGCTTAACCCACTGAGGCACACGGGCGCCCCTTTTTATACATATTTAAATACAAGGTTTGTAGTTATAGAGAAGTGAAGATCCCACAGATTATATATTCTAAAGGTCTCCCAGTCTCAAGTACCACACACTGTAGCGCCCCTCATGGTCAGCCTCAGGCACACACACCAAAAGGTGAAGCCTAGGGAGTTGCAGGCCTCCGAATGACTCACGTTCATTGATGAAGGATCTGCAGGTCAAGAGAAATGAAAATAAAGGGGCCATTCGTGAAGAAAAGCACATGGCTGTCTTTGTGTATGTGTACATCTGTCTGTGTTTGTGGGTCTGTGTGTCCGTCTCCCTCCGTCAGTCTTTCTGCTTGTGTGTGTTTCTCACTCTCTATTGCTCTCTATCTGTGACACACACTTGCTCACCGGCATATAGACCCCCTTTCCCCACATTCGTAACTCTAACCATTAATCAGAAATGTGAAGTCATGACAACAGTTATCAGGAAGGGTGTGATATCTCATAAGAGAAAAAGAAGAGTAAGGTAGGTGAGGTAGGTCTCTCTCTCTGGCCTGTGCTTTCTTAAAGACCAAGTTTCTACTTATTTGAGAAATATTCGCAGTCTTACCGATCCCTTCCAACTAAGCAAATCAAAACATCAATTGGATAATATTATTCGGATGAACAGCCAAAAGATACAAGAGAACGATGTTACATATAGTGTGAAATTTCAAATAAAAATCTTGAGCTTAAGGATGCCTCACTTTATGGAGGTGGGACAATGCTTGTCAAATCATAGTAAGGAGCCATGGAAATGATTGTTAGGATTTTAATGCTTATGCACAGCATAGGCTCATACCAGGCTTGGGAAAAATTAATCCTGAACCTAAAAGTTCAAATATCTTTTCCTTCGTTATAATTCAAATTCCTGGTGATTTCTATTAACTTCTAGGTGGTCAAAACGTCCAGCTCTTACCCAACAAACCTTCTGTTTTCCCAGTACAGCTGAGACCATGTGTGGTTTAAAGAAAATTGTGCTTTAATTTATGCAATGGTAGAAATGATTTTGTAGACTATAGAAATATTTTATGTAAAATCTTTTTGAATCTCTGAGCATAAATTGACAAAAATTAGGCCATCTTTTTCAAACTGATGAATATCTCAGATACAGTACGGTTAACAGAATTTTAAAAAGCAAAATGGAATATGAAGGTACTAGATTCAAATAAAAATACCCTTCGATCAGCTTGAAAAGTACTCACTTCTATCTAGTCTCCATAATATGGGGAAAAGTCTACACATTTTTTCAAGAGATATTAATTATTTGGCTATTTCTTCTTTTGTCTTTTTAAATTATTATTTTAATTCCCATATAGTTAATATACAGTGGTGGCTGACTCATTAATAATTCTCATTGGTTTTTTTGAATGACAGGTAGTTTTACTAGAGTCTAGTTGTTTTCTTCTTCCCCCATCTTGCCAATGTTTTGGAGGATGGAGGAGGTGAACTCAAAAAAATGGGTGCTACTAGAATGAAACCATTTTTATGAAATCCAGACATCCAATGGACTTGTATCCAGACTGACTTCCCTAAGGGAAGATACAAATGCCTTCATGATAGCAGCCTTCAATCAGGAGAAAGCTCCCCCCACGTCCCCACTCTGGGGCTCCAGCAAAATAAAAGAAATGACACTCCTTTGTAATGAAAGAATTCGCTTAGTCCTGTAGCCTCTTGGCTCTAGGGATCTTTCCGACTTCTGATTTAGAAAGGTATAGCCTTGATTATCAGAAGACAGTATGTGTTAGCCATTTACCCACTGAAGATATTGTTTAATTCAGCAGGAAAAAGCTATACCAACTCAGAACATTTGAGCATTTTCTGAAAGATATTTAACAAGAAAACTCCAAGGGCACTGATTAAATATGTTTTTTCCACTACCAACAACATTATATTTCCCAAGAACAGCTGTACAATAGGAATTGCAAAATTGTAATTCATCACATCAAAATTGACCTTTCCAAATATTTAAGAGGTTGAAATTTTAGCTAAATACAGTTTCAGGAGCTTATTAGACTTTCAAGAGTGTGTCCTAGAATATCACAATAACATTTCAAAATGTGGTATTTGAAAATAGTATTTTGAATTTTGTGATTGCCTTTTTTCTATCCCAAATCAATGAGTTTTTGTTGCACTACACAGCATGCCGTATTCTCTTTTCGGAAGGACAAATTTATTTTTCCTGATGTTGGAGAGTCTTATGAATTTGGGAAAAATACTAATGCAGACTCAAGAGCAAATTAATTTTCAAGCTAGGCTAGGAAAAACATAGATCTTTTTTTCTGTACTGATGTAGAAAAGACCCCTGAGCTGTACAATGCAGCATTTACCCTAGGTCCTTTAAGAGAAACTCAGTGCGGGGGCACTTGGGTGGTTTAATCCTTAAGCTTCTGTCCTCAGCTTGGATTATGATCCTATGGTCGAGGGATCGAGCCCCCACGCCCCCTCAGCTGAGCTCATTGCTAAGCAGGAAGGCTGATTCTCCCTCTCCCACTTCCCCTGCTTGTGTTCCCTCTCTCAAAGTCTCTCTCTCTGTCAAATAAATAAAATCTTTAAAAGAGAGAGAGAGAGAAAAACTGAATGTGGCTTAAAAAAAAAATTGGAAAAGCAAGCATCAGAATTCATCTGGTTTATGAAATTCAAAATGTCTGTCTCCGTTTTAATTTCTGAATGATCCCATTGTAAAGATAGTGGTAGCACAGAATTTAACCTAGTAATTCCCAAGCTTATTTGAGCACCAAATCTTTTTTGAATACTGTGGCATTCCTAGAACATCAGTTGCAGTGTAGAAAATGTTATAAATACTTGTGAGGAGTCTCCTGATTGCTTGCTTTTGCCTACTCTAAACATTAGACCATTTCTTGGTCACTTACTAGAATCCAAACAGTTAAGGTGGCTCATTACGACAATGCCAGCAAGAGTTAATTTTTATGGGGCACCTGGGTGGCTCAGTGGGTTAAAGCCTCTGCCTTTGGCTCAGGTCATGATCTCAGGGTCCTGAGATCTCAGGGTCATGATCTCAGGGTCCTGGGATCTCAGGGTCCTGAGATCGAGCCCCGCATGGGGCTCTCTGCTCAGCAGGGAGCCTGCTTCCCCCTCTCTCTCTGCCTGCCTCTCTGCCTACTTGTGATCTCTCTCTCTCTCTCTGTCAAATAAATAAATAGAATCTTTAAAAAAAAAAAGTTAAATTTTTATATAAATGATAGTTTTGTGCCAAAAATTTTGAATCTGCAATATGGTATTAATATGTCCATATTTGTATATGCATATTGTATACAGTACAGTGTAAGTGATACAGAGTTCTAATACTAATTTCCTTTACTTGCCACACATGTGCACATACCCGCGCACACACACACACACACACACACACACGCACACAGTGGATAACAATCTATATAGCTAAGATGACCACTATAGTGGTCCACTAGAAGTTCCTTTTGTGTCTGGATTTGAACAGTGTGTGATAGTCCCTTTTATATCCCCACACTGTTGTTGTATTGTCCCTAGGTATTCTGCTTATCTTGTATCTTAGAAGCATTTATGAATCTCACACTCTGCCTGCAGTTCTTAAATTTTCTTTGCTTTTATTTGTTTGATCAATTATATTCCTGGGGAATCTGGCTTAGCTGTATTGTACTCTGAGAAGTGCCTGCCATTGAGAATTTGCCAGGCATGAATGACTTCATTGCTTCCTCTGGCCATAGCTTTATGTCTGCCTTGAAAGCAGTGAGGACTTAACATTTGGGGCACACAGTCCTTACCTACCATCCAGTGGAAGAGCTAGAATACATGAATAGAAAGTAGGGCTCACTTTTAATTACAGTGAACAGGGTAGCAGCAGATTAAGCTGGCAGCCCAGAGTGGGCGTGTGGAGAGAGGGGAGGCACAGACAGGGTGTCAGGCTTGGGGGATCCTGTCTGACTTGGAGACGAGCTCAGCCTGCATATTGTAGAGGATTTGTTTCAGATGACTTTGATTTCAGAACGTAATATCTGTGTATATTAAAAAAGTTGAAAATTAGAATGTTCGAAAAAAAAAATCACACAGATCCCGTCATTCCAAAGACAGCCATGTTATCCTAGAGATGTAGTATTTCCTATCTCTTTTGTACAAGTTATTTCATCATTTCTCTGAGCTGAGTTCATGGTTTCAACTTCAAGCTGTGCATGAGAAAATCAAGGCAGTGAATCAAGTGACTGCCCGAAGTCCAGACTCAGCAGTGACTCAAGAACTTAGAAATTTGGGGCACCTGGGTGGCTCAGTCGGTTAAGCCTCTGCCTTCAGCTCAGGTCATGATCTCAGGGTCCTGGGATCGAGCCCCACATCGGGCTCTCTGCTCAGCAGGGTGCCTGCTTCCCCCGCCCCCCTCTGCCTGCCTCTCTGCCTACTTGTAATCTCTCTCTCTCTGTCAAATAAATAAATAAAATCTTTTAAGAAAAAGAAAAAAGAACATGGGTATTTCCTAAGTACTGAAAGGAAGAGTAAGGGGAAAAAAAATATTTTTTTTTCTCCAAACAAGCAAACCGTAGGCATAGAGAAAAATCTACTTTCATTATCAGTTTTTAAGAGTATATCTGCCTAAGGTGTTTTAAATGAAACTATCATCATTACTAATTAATTCTTCATCACCAAATCAGTTCTATAATATAGTGGATGAACTTGGCTGTCCCACAACCAAGAGATCTTGGGCTCCACATTCACTAGTGGTCCTGTAATTTGTTTCTCAGATGCCTAATGGAAGCCCCCAGAAGAATATCATTTATAAGAATCTAGACTCCAGGCACCCTTTCCCCCCGTAAAATTCATCCCTGGAAACACTGCCATTTGATCAGGCTTTGGAACACTGTTTTGACCAAAAATATGAAATACTCCTTTCTGACTTTCACAGCATATTATGACTTAACTTCAGGGACAGGGAGAAAGACTGAGATTTAAAGGACTATAATTACAAGCCACCTGAGTAGGGACTGCAGAAAGGTTACCTGAAGAAAAGGGTGATTAACATTTCCAAGCATGTGAACTGAGTCGTTTCTGGCTGAAGGGTAACATTTTAAAGATAATATTGTTTATAAAATTAAGGGACTTCAAGACTGGACCTTTTCCTTTGTTATAGATTTTTTTTTTTAACTTTTAAAAACTACAGGAAACCATTTGGTGGGTTAGACATTTTTAAAATCATAGTTTTAGGGAGAAAATAGTAGCAGTGCCTTTTAAGTCAGAACGTATTTTGCCACGTAGAGCAACTTCCGGAATGGATCAGTTCCTTGTTTTCACTCAACACAACACCTTTACACTGTCTTGGCTCTGAATAGTAGTTACTGTTGTTTTTCCTAAGATATATTTTCTAAGGATTATTTCCCTCTTCTGCCACGACGTTGGAACATTGGCCAAAGATTCTTTACAGTGCGCTCTTAGTACAAAACCCTCTCTGAGACCCAACAGATAATAAAGAGATAATTCAGGGAACACTGATTTTCTTGCCAAAAAATAAGATAGATTGATGGATTGATTAATAGATAGAAAGACAGAGCTAATAAACAATTATGGAATGTGGCAAACAAAATTGCTACAACTTTTTTTTTAATTTATTTTTATTTTTTTAATTAATTTTTATTAACATATAATGTATTATTTGCCCCAGGGTACATGTCTGTGAATCGTCAGGCTTACACATTTCACAGCACTTAACATAGCACATACCCTACCCAATGTCCACAACCCAGCCACCCTATCCCTACCCCCCCGCCTCCCAGCCACCCTCAGTTCGTTTCGTGAGTCTAGGAGTCTCTTATGGTTTGTGTCCCTCCCCGTCCCTTCCTGTTTCATTTCTCTCCCCCACCCTCCCCAAACTCCCTCCTTGCCTCTCAAATTCTTCATATCAGAGAGATCATGTGATAATTGTCTTTCTCTGACTTACTTCGCTTAGCATAATACCCTCCAGTTCCATCCACGTCGTTGTAAATGGCCAGATTTCGTTTCTCTTGATGGCTGCATAGTATTCCATTGTATATATATCATGTGTCTGTTGGCCATTTGGATGTCCTCTTTGCAGAAATGTCTGTTCATATCTTCTGCCCATTTCTTGATT
>CM053617.1:5657553-5736968 GCA_028646535.1 Procyon lotor | reverse complement strand
TCAAGAGGAATTAGAATTGCCTATGAAAGCAGGTGAAGGAAATAATTTATTCCAAGGTGGGCTGTGTTTGCTTTTTTAAATTTTTTTTTGAAGATTGTATTTATTTATTTGACAGAGAGAGATCACAAGTCGGCAGAGAGGCAGGCAGAGAGAGAGAGAGAGGGGGAAGCAGGCTCCCTGCTGAGCAGAGAGCCCGATGCGGGGCTTAATCCCAGGCCCCTGGATCATGACCTGAGCTGAAAGCAGAGGTTTAACCCACTGAGCCATCCAGGCGCCCCTAAATTTTTTTAAATAAACATTTAAAAGTAGTGGTCTTAATATGGCCACCAAAATTCAGCTTTTAACCTACAGTCCTGATATTAAATGTTCTCCTAACAGTCTCTGTTACTTTACTCTTACTTCCTTGGGTTCAGGGCGGAAAAATGCAGGTAAAAGATAAATTATATAAAGAAACTCCTTTCCAAAGAAATCATGCACGATATTGAATAAGGTACTGAGCTGAGTCAGGGAAGGACAGGGAAGGAGGTGCTTGGGTAATAGAAAAGTCTCTGGGCTGGAAAATACAAGAGGGGCAGGGCAGGTGACATCCAGCTCTGCTGTGCTTAAAAATGCCATCTCACCTCTCCGGACCTTTGTTCTTTATTTGTAAATTGAGGATGTCAGATAGTCTGATATTCCCTTAGTGTGAAATAATAGCTTACCCCTTCGGATCTCCTTTGCAAATGCAGGGACATGCTGTGTCTGCTAAAGCCTAGCTTTCCTTTTGGCCTTTGAATCTATGCGTTCTCCGTGATTTTCCTGTCCCTTTCCTTTCTTTCAAATAGGTCCTGAATCTCTTCCTTTCCTTCTGTGTCTTCTGTTATGACCCTACCCAAAGTCCTTCTGTCTTGCCTAGACCACTGCGTGAGCTTCCACGTGCCACGGTCCGTGCCTGGAGGACCCACGTCACATCTGTCTCTCCTGCTTGAGACCAGCTCGAGACCCTTCAATTCCCCTGCATCAAGGACCACACTCCAGTGCACAACCGTGGCTTACACATCCCATACTTTTTCTCCTTGTTCCCCAGCTCCGTCGTCTGTCCCTTTCACCGTTCTGTGAGAGTTCTTGTTATTGCCCCCTCCCTGGGGCCCTGCGCATTCACATCTCGGAGGCTGCTGCCTTCCCTCACCACTCTCCAGAAGTGAGCACTAGCCCAGGCACCCGAATTTAATTCCTTCTAAAAACGAGAAATTTTCTGTTGTAAAATTCTCCCCCTATGGTAAAAATACCTACGCATACAACTTAAGGGATTTAGGCAAGACCTGCAGAATGTTTAGGGTTTGCTGTTGATCTCTTACCCTGAGCTCCCTGAGGGCAGTTTGTTGTCTGTTTCTTTGTGGCCAAAACCACGGTACCTATAGGGATGCCTGTTGTCTGCAAGAAGCTTTATAAATATTTACTGAATGGGAGAGCCTGGGAGGCTCAGTGGATTAAAGCCTCTGCCCTCAGCTCAGGTCATGATCTCAGGGTCCTGGGATCGAGCCCCACATCGGGCTCTCTGCTCAGCGGGGAACCTGCTTTCCCCTCTCTCTCTGCCTGCCTCTCTGCCTACTTGTGATCTCTCTCTCTAAGATCTTTAAAAAATTTTTTTTACATAAACACTTACCGAATGAATGAATGTAGAGGCAGAAAATGCCATAGGTCAGATATCCCAAAAGAAGTTAAGCAGTGCACATAGATGTCTCCCGTGCATCTATTGCTTCGGAAGGAAGGAAACAAAATAAAGGTAAAGATAAAAAAACAAAACAAAACAAAAACCTTCTGGGAAGAGGGACAGATAGCAGTGCACACAGAGGCAACAGTAAATCTGGGAGGGACCGCTTCCAGTAGTCTCCCTAGCTGTGTTTTTGACCATGATGATGAGTGGCAGATGCCAGTCTCTTGGATCTTACGTAGATTTATAGCTAAGCGTGGCACATATATAATCAGAAATGTTTGTTGAGTGAAGGTCCCAAAGAATGAAATAATAAATTATTGAACTGCTGGGAGCCTTAGGCCTTTTTTTTTCTTAAATGGGCATGATAATATTCCCCAGATGCCAGTATGCAGCCCATGTTACTAACAGACGTTCCAAACACAGAGTGTGAAACACCTTCCATGAAGCAGAATTCGGTGACTGTGCTAGGCATCTCCCCAAGAGCATTTCAGAATTCATTCCCTCTTCAAGTGAATTGTCACAGTGACTATCCAGAGCGGCACACCCTGCTAATGTATTAAAATGCTGATGGGAAAATGGAAACGAGAAAAATGTCTTATCTGTCAATTAAATGATGTAGCCTCGTGGTTGGATTACTGCAACTCGGGGCCTTTTTGTTTTCTGCCAATTGAGATTTGACAGCTGTTTATAAAATATTTACATTCCGATTTCAGTCACATTGACAGCACTTTCGGGTCTTTGGAAGATGATAATTACACGTTAGGAAAATGTTAAAAAAACTTTTTTGAAGCCGATCTGTTGAGGGGGGAAAAATCTGTTTTTTTTTTTTCATATTGCGCAAAGGAATGAAATATACTTTATTAAAGGATATGTTTCCAATAAAATTCAGAAGTAATAGGTTTTTGTGATCCAAAGAGATACCGCATATAATATGAAGGGATATTCTTCTCCACCCTGCCTGTTCTGTGCACTTTAGCTTTTCCTAATCAGCCATGTCTAGCTAGATACATGCTTCTCACCTTTATTCACTTTTTTATGCACCTGTAACATTTGTGTGGTACATGGGTGGGGAAATTAGACAGGATTTGGGAGCATCCATATGGAATTTTGCAGAAAAAAATTCAATATTCTTAGTATTGAAAGAAGAGAAAATAAGTGTTGGGAACAATACTAAGTATTAAATTTATATAGAATTTTCCAATAAAATACTTTCTTTTTTTTCCAATTAATTTCATTTTATTTTTTCAGTGTTCCAAGATTCATTGTTCCAAAAAAATACTTTCAGATGTTTTTATGAGAAGTGTCAATTTACATATCACTTTTTTCTTATCAGGTATTAGGTTAGAAAGAGTGACCTATATTTCTTAATCAATGATCTAGCTGAAGTCTTGACAGTCATTATCTGTGTGATGCTTTGTAAGAACAAGTAGATGATAGAAAATGTAAATCCTGTTTTACAGCCATTCAAGAATTTCCTGCAATTGAAATTATGTGTAAAGAATCTAATAGCTATTACTTTCTTTCACTGACAAACACTTTGTTGAACTTTCTTAAGACAAATGATCTTGGGATTCAACCTACCTTTTTTAGTATCAAGTATTTTTTATGTATTTTTTAAGATCTAATTCATTTAGTGCTCACTTCAGCAGCACATATACTAAGATTTAATTCATTTATTTGACACACGCAGAGAGAGAGACCATGCCGAGGGGCTGAGGGAGAGGGAGAGGGAGAAGCAGGCTCCCCACTGAGCAGGGAGCTCAACACAGGGCTCCATCCCTGGCCCCTGGGATCATGACCTGAGCCGAAGGCAGATGTTTAACCGACTGAGCCACCTAGGTGGCCCTATTATCAAGTATTTTAAAACTTAATGGAAAGCAAAGATTATTTTTATAGCCATCACCCTGCACATAGCTCGGTGTGTGTGGAATAAGGAGGAAAAGTACAGTTGGAAGCCCTGGACCCACCCCCGTCACCCCTGGCTCTTCCCTGCTCCTCCAGGGGCCTCGCTTTGGGAGCATTCAGGTGGACCCCTAGCCTGAAAGTCTAACATACCCCTTTCCCCACTGGGTCACAGCTGTGCCCTGGTCAGCCATTGGGCCCCAGGGGCACTTGCAGATGTATCTGGTGAAGAAACCACTTATGCCCTAAACAGTAAGCAGACCTGAGCCTTTGGCAAGGGGTTCTGGGGACCTGCAGATAACGAAGCTGATCTAGAGGAAACCGGACTCCTTGTGAGCATTTCCCTTGCAGAGGGCATTTCATGGCCACAGGAAATCCAGAGTGGACCCTTGGATGCAGTACTGCTCAGACACTAACGCATAAACACCTGTTAAAATACACATTATGATTCGGAAGGGCAGAGGCGGGCCCGAGCTTCGGCATTTCTGAAGAGCTCCTCGATGATGCTGATGGGGACTGCACTCTGAGGAGCAAGACGGTGACGCAGTGGAACCACAGGGACACGGCATTGGGTCCCGCTATCTGGGTTGCAAAGTGGTATTGGACAAAAGTATCTGCTTTGGGCGAAGACAGAGCCCAGGGCCTACCATGGAAAGCTGTCCTCACCCCCCAAAGTCCCCCGGTCTGTATCCTTTGCTGCCCTTACTCCTCTCAGTGGCCGTCTGTCCCACCAGATGTACCTCCCAGGGCTCGCAGCCCCTTGTGCATGAGAACAGCAGCTCACTCGGTGGCTGGGCACTGAGTTGGATGTCCAGGCGGCAGGTCCCTCCTTGGCTGTGCTCAGAGCATCCCAGAGTGGCCGCAGCCAGGTGTCCCCATCAGGTTCCCCATCAGGCGTCCCCATCAGGCTTACAGCCCGTGAGAGCTCAGCACCAGCCTGCACTCAGCCACACCTGCCCTCTGGGGGATTGGCACCTCCCCCCAGGCCCTGCTGGCCTCACAGCAGCACTGAGAGGGCATCTTTGGGTACCCTACCCGGCCCAGGTGCTGGAGCCCCACGTGTGAGAAGCCCTACAAGTTGAGTTCAAAAAGGCACATTAGGGGGAAGGAATTAATCCAATAGTTCTCTAGCAAGATTACAATACACCTGTGGGACTAGATGAAAAAATTTTCAAAAATGACCCAAATAAAAGTAATGCATTAAAAAAAAAAAAGACTACATTCTCAGAGGAACAGAAGAACTAAAAAGAAAAGAACATCCAAATTGAGAACAAAATAAAAAAAATAAATAAAGGAACCTTTGGGAAACAAAGATCTGTGTTATGCTATATGCGAAAGAAATAAAATACCCCCCAAAGTTGATTAAATTATCAAAATGAATCACAGATTCCCATTTAAAACAAACACACAAATGGTAGCAGGAGATGGGAATCAAAAAATAAAATAAATCTTATGGGATGAGTATAAAAACGTGTAACAAAAGGGCAGCTCTCAAAAACTAGAGTCATCAGGTAAATTCATAGAGGTGATTCATTTCATAAAAATCCCACGTTTGAAGGTGACATTTTTTAACTAGGTAGGTGACACTTTTTAACTAAAAAGAAGTTTTAGACATAGTTCCATAACATATAGAAGTTCAGTCACATTCCAAGAGAAATGAGAGAGCTCGTTACAATAAAAACATTGTAGAAAAGAATATGAAAACCAGAGGCGTAATCTACCAATTTGCAACGTGTATGCAAGTATAAGAAGTCAATTCAGGGCCCCTGGGTGGCTCAGTTGGTTGAGTGACTGCCTTTAGCTCAGGTCATGATCTTGGAGTCCCAGGATCGAGTCCCAAATTGAGCTCCCTGCTCAGCAGGGGAGTCTGCTTCTCCCTCTGACCGGGTGGCTCAGTGGGTTAAAGCCTCTGCCTTTGGCTCAGGTCATGATCCAGGGTCCTGGGATCGAGCCCCGCATCGGGCTCTCTGCTCAGCAGGGAGCCTGCTTCCCCCCTCTGTCTGCCTGCCTCTCTGCCTACTTCTGATATCTCTCTCTCTCTCTGTGAAATAAATAAATAAAATCTTTAATTAAAAAAAAAAGGGGGGGCACCTGGGTGGCTCAGTGGGTTAAAGCCTCTGCCTTTGGCTCAGGTCATGATCTCAGGGTCCTGGGATCGAGCCCTGCATCGGGCTCTCTGCTCAGCGGGGAGCCTGCTTCCCCCTCTCTCTCTGTCTGCCTCTCTGCCTACTTGTGATCTCTCTCTGTCAAATAAATAAAATCTTTAAAAAAAAAAAAAAAAGAATGACTTGGAAAAAACAAAGATCTCATAATGTGATAAAAGGCCAAAGCTTCGGACGTGCTATATTTACACTCTAGCATATCCCAAAGGGGAAAAAGAAAATTCCATTCATGCAGCTTCTTCTTATTCTAAGACTGCAAATTCTGTCCAGTTTTCTTTACAGCAAAATAGTTGCTCAGTTCCTGCTGTATGTTCCTAAGATAGAAATCTTAGATGATCTGTACCCATGCTTTAATACACAGCTTCGTTCCTCAAAGAACATGCAGTCGGTTTGGATGAGAAAGCCAGACACATTTTTGTAATGATGTCAGTGTTAAATATAAGACTAGATATAAGGAATGTCACTAAGGAGTTTAAGTAGCAGAGACATCCGGACCCCGGTGGTTGTCATGGGCTGTGGCTTTATCGGGTTTACAGCCTTGATGCTTTTCACAGTGATAGACCTACGTGAGCTTTTAGATCACCTTCATGAAAAGGATGTGTTAATGACATACCAGGGCAGAACAAGAGGTAACATTTCTGTATGGTTTCAGGGGCATTGAACGGGTGACATATATCGAGACTCAAGGGAGGGTAGGGCTTACATGGGTGGAATGAAACCCGTGGGCATTTTGGGGGGTCATGGGACAGAATGCAGGAGGCAGCTTCAGAATTCTGGTGTGTGAATGGGAGAGGGTGGGCTCCAAGGATGGGGACAGAGAGGGACGTGCAGACTGAGAAGGACTTTGTAATTCTTTTTTTTTTTCTTTTTAAAAGATTTTATTTATTTATTTGACAGAGAGAGGGAGCTCACAAGCAGGCAGAGAGGCAGGCAGAGAGAGAGGGGGAAGCAGGCTCCCGGCTGAGCAGAGAGCCCGATGCGGGGCTCGATCCCAGGACCCTGAGATCATGACCTGAGCTGACAGCAGAGGCTTTAACCCACTGAGCCACCCAGGCACTCCAGACTTTGTAATTCCAAAGGAGTTTGGATTTTATCTGAAAAATCAGTACCGCTGAAGGAGTATGAGCCGGAGAATAACGGGAGGAAAATTAACTGGGCAACGCTATGTGGAACCATGTGGAAAGTGGGAAAATAGGTGGGTAACTTTCAAGGACTTTAGAGACTGAAGAGGATGCTGCCCCCTGGAGTGAGGGAAGAATAGATTCAGAAAACAGCACTAGGAAGTCTCTGTCTCATTCTTTCCTGCCCTGTGCTGTTACTCTCTCCTGCTTCTTCACACTTTTCAATTCTTTGATGATTCCCCTTTCATATGTAAATGTAAGGTGGATTCACATCATAAATAAGAAGTAGACAACACCCTGCATAGTTTCTCTTCTGATTTCTGTCTCCCTGTCCCATCCTTCTCTTCCTTAGGTTTCCTCCTCTCCCTGCTTTCCTGAACACACTGCAGCCCGACACCTGGGTCCCCCAGTTCACGGGGAATGCTGCAGAAATGAGCCATATCCTCGTAGTTGATGAACCACAACTAGTTTTGATCCCTAACTTTCCTGATGTCTCTGCAGTTGTTGCCCTTGACCTTTTTGAAGTTCTCTCTTTCCTTGGTTGCAAGGAATTTCCCTCTCCTTGAATCTCATTGTACCTCTTTCCTCCTTATCAGTTTGTCCTTCTCTCTCTCTCTCCTTCCTTCCTTCTCTCTCTCTCTTTTCTTCTTCCATCACCTGCCTAAGCGCAGACCCTCTTCTCTACCTCCACAAAGCTCTGTTCAGAATTCTTCTTATGTCACCTAACATCCAGGCTTAGACTATGACCTTTAGCCCAGTGCCTCAAATCTGTGCCTCTAGCTTAGCCATCTTTGCCTTGTCTATATCTATATATCCAACCAGACAACTCTCTACAGGTTTTCACCACCTACTCCATAACCAGAACAGCAGAACTGAATATTCCCTGCCCTCTTGCGCTCCCTGGGTCTCCATGTCTCTGTCCTACAGCTATGTGTGTTATCCAGGTGCAACTCAGAAACATCCCTTTATCTTTCTCAAGTGAAAATCTAACCAGAATTTAAATTGAGCCACTTCCTAGCTGTGTGACCTCCAGTATTCCTTAACTTCTGTGGGTCTCAGTTTCCTTACTTATAAAATGGGAAAAATAGTTACCACCTGCCTCACAGAGGTGTTGTGAAGATAATAAATGGCACATCATAAGCCCTCAATAAATATTAACTGTTGCATTGCTTGAAATAGATGCCCCATCGACTTAAAAAGAAAAAAACAAAACAAAACTAGTGTTCTTATCATGTCATTTAAGTTTTGCTTAATTCTCAAATTTCACTTCTCCCATTTCTCAACTTCCACCCTGCCCTCTGCCCTTAAAAAAAGATGCTCTTAGGTGCCGTGCTCTGCCCCCCAACCCCCAAGTTCGTTGGTGCCTCTTCCTGGTATTAGGTCATGACTTAACCATGATCGTTTCCACTGATCCTCAGAGTGTAAGCTCTTCTTGCTTTTGTCTCCCCAGTTCTCAGCCATTTGTCCCCCAGGTTCTTCTGGAAATCCACTACCTTAGAAATGGTTCATTCAACATTGCCATTGATTGGGCAACTTCATCTGCATCTCTGTACCATCAACTCCTTGGTGGTAGAGGAACCACTATTTATCTTTAGGAGAGAGTGGTTTTGGGAAGAAGTATAACCACAGGGTGTGGACAAAAGGGAATAAGGGTAGACACACCGATGATACACCTAGAAATGGCCCTAGATAGAGGGGAGTCAATTCCCTTTCCTCTTCAGTTGAGTCTGAGAGAGCTAAAAAGGGGCAAATTTGAAGAGGAGAAGGCAGAAGGGAATATGGTGATACTGAGGAAAAGCAAAACCCAGAGATATGAGAGAAAAAACAGAAGCCAGCTGGTATATTGGTCACCAAGGATTAGAGCTCCACGGGTCACCATGCAAGAGACTACAACAGGGGTGGTTGACAAGACGGCTTATGCTGACTTGGTGATAAATTTATATCTGCATAAAATCTTCCAGAAAAATATTCCGAAGAATGGAGGCTTTCAGTCTCAAGAATGAGGAAGGGACGAGACATACATAAATTTGTAATATTTAGGAAGCTGAGAAAGAACACTAACATATACACACAGTTTTAATGAGTCACTGTTTTTGTTACGATACGTATGTAGTGCCATGTATAATAGCATATTATAAATGCTATTATATTTTATTTATACATTATAAATAGCATATTATAAATTTTTATTTATAAAAATGCCTTCTTTTTTGCCTCAGTAAAGGTGAGGGGAGATTTTGCGTGTGGACAGGCACCTTTCAGAGCACGTTATCTGCAGAGTCTCCCTTAATGTAATGAGATTTTATATTGGTAAGTGACATTAATTACCACATTATATCAGAGCATCTGAACAAGGATGCAGAATAGTTGAAATTAAGTAAACTGAATTAATTAAAATACCACGTTTTGTAGTATCATGAAAAAAATATGAAAATAGTGTTAAAAATGTATATATTATGTGTCTTGGTTTTCAGATGGAACCACAAAAGTCCAAGGGCAAACCCTGCACAGTGCCTGGGACATGGTAGTTACTAAAGAATGGTGAACAAATAAAATGAACAAATAAAGCTCATGTTGGCAACTTGTGTAGCTTATACCCCAGGTCTCCATCTCAGAAAACAAAAACAAACAAACAAAATATCCAATACATTCAATCTCTATCAGAATACAAAATCACGCTTAATTATAGAAAGTCCCATTTTAGGGAAATTTTTAAAAGGTCTTATTTATTTTAGAGAGAGAGAGAGCAAAATTGGGAGGGACAAAAGTGGAGAATCTCAGCAGACTCCACTCTGAGTGTGGAGCCTGACGTGGGGCTGGATCCCACAATCCCAAGAACACAACCTGAGCCGAAACCAAGAGTCAGACACTCAACCCACTTTGCCACCCAGGTACCCCTATAATCAGGGAAATTTATATAAGTTGATTTATCAAATCAAAGAACAAAGGCAAGGCACTCTGAAATGCATTATAATGTAAATGTAAATGGCATTGTGTTCCAGACAATTGGAAAAAGATTAGGGTACAAAATGATATCCTTAAGAATTACCTGAAATAGAGGCATCTGGGTGGCTCAGTGGGTTAAAGCCTCTGCCTTCGGCTCAGGTCATGATCTCAGGGTTCTGGGATCGAGCCCCGCATCGGGCTCTCTGCTCAGCGGGGAGCCTGCTTCCCCCTCTCCCTCTGCCTGCCTCTCTGCCTACTTGTGATCTCTCTCTCTGTCAAATAAATAAAATATTTAAAAAAAAAAAGAATTACCTGAAATAATGTCATATGTGCTGGAAAGGGGAAACATTCCTGTGAAAGCTCAAGGAAGGCAGGATTTAAAGCTGGAGGAGATACAGAAGGGGGTTCAGAGAAGCTTGAGGAGTAGGCTTGGCTGAGACAGAGTCGAGGAGCCTTCATGCTTCCTTCTTCCCCTGCCCCAGGCTAGTCCCCAGAACGAGAATGTCAGTGACCTGAGTGACTAACTCTAGCACTTTCTGAATGAAGGATAAAGAAACTGGTACTAAAAGCGTCACCTGAGGACCTCAAGCCTCGGCATCACCTGGGAACTTACTCAGACCCGACAGCAACCCTACTGAGTCAGAACGAGTTCTCTAGGGACGTGGCATTCAATCTTGAATAAAATTTGAGAGGTGTTGGTCTGGCAATTAGAAATGTGGGCTTTAATGCAAAGGGACATGGGTTCAAATCCCCTTTCCACCTGAGTCAAGCTGGTTTTCTGATCCAGTTTCATCATCTGCCCCCTGCAGTTATAGCTATCTCATGAGTATCGTCATCTCATGTAGATGAGATCATTACGTTAAATTATTTGTGTAGTGCCCGCCCTTCGATAAACCTGAGCTACTTTTATCATTTCCCGTCTGCTGAGTAGGAGGAAAAGGAACCAGCGAGGAAGAAGAGTTCTCCCCATGATGTTTGTCTCTCCTTTCCCAGTCCTAGACTCAGCAGGAACTCACAAGTAGATCTATCTCATGGTTTCTCTGGGTCTCCCTCTGCCATCGAACGTTTTTTCCGTGTACATTCCTATGAACAAGTCAGTTATCCTCTTTGAGCCTCCTTGTCCTCCCCAGAGGCGGCCACATTAGCCTGCCTCCAAGTTGTGAGAACCGAGGGAAGAGGTCCATAAGACAGCATATTGGTCCTTGTTCAAAGAGCTCGTCTTGAGGAGGGAGCATAACAGAGTCCAGTTGGGAAGAACCATCCTCAGATGAGAGGCTGAATAACCAACCCAAGGTGCTAAATTACATCATTTGCTAGTAATGTGTGGTGGAGTGACTGAGATGGCATTTCCTTTTGACAGGGAGAGACCAGGTGGGTTCTAGCAGCCGACAGGGAGGAGGAGAAGCTAGTCCATCTTCCGAGACAGAGGCCTCTGTAGAAACATCCCAGAAAGATTGTTTCTGAAAACTATGACCTAGACTTTCAAGGGATACCTAAACGTTTTGCTCTTTACTTTATGTCATGGCAGAAAAAGAGACACTTTCACTGGAAGAGTAACAAAATTAAGTAAGCGGGCCTTGAGGACAGTTTCTAAAGAGGATCACAGGAGGAAATGATGGCCTCTGGTTGGGTGTCAGCAGAGCTTTTGAGAGAGAAGATTTTTATGGTTGGCTTTGAGGGATGGATAGAATCTTGAGAGGGAGTTGCCATCTTTGTGGAGGAAATAGCCTAAGAAAAAAGAGCCAGAAAGGGTTGAGGCACGTGAAGGAACGGTGAAGAAAGCTCCAGATTGTGCAGGGCTGGAGAGGGAGAGTCCGTTGTGAAGGTAGGCGGCATCAGATTTTGAAGGACCTCGATGGCTCGGTTCCTAATTTCTCTGCAGTGACTTGTCATGTGCTGTATGGATTTGGGGGACGGATCAGGAATGTGTTTCAGAATATTTATCTGGCATCTCTGTGTGATTTGGCTCAAACCAGGAAGAAGGTAGGCAGACTGAATCCGTATTTGAGAGGCCCAGGGAAAGTACTGAGGCCCTGGATTTGTAACAGTGGGAATGAAAGGAAAGGACAGTTTGGAACAGTTGCCTTTGAAACGTGACTCTTCCTGTCAACAAGGAGCCTCGATATTAGAGGAAATTTAATTCAATCACCTCACAGTTGCTGTTGCCAAGCTTCAGGTTTCGATGTATTTTTTAAAGGTAGTGTGAGTAGCAGAGCAAATAGACTAGTTATTGTTCTATTTTTATGTCCCTGTGTAGGGAAAGAGAAAAAGGAAGAATTCTTTTGATGTGTCATACTCTGAGACTTATGGTAGTTTGCTAATTATAAGTTCTATTGTCTTGGTCTCAAAAGGCTTTCAAGAGCTGAACCAAGTATAGTAAGGTCTCCCAGACCCCAGTGATGACACAGCTGCAAAATTTGTAGCCGAAATGTCAGCCTGCCTTAGTATTTTTGCAGGCCAAAAGGCCAAGCAAAGTAAAGTTAAACTGTTTCTTGTTTCTTACCAAAATTTGCAAGATCTAACAATAGAGCCCAAGACTGCATCGAAAATGTTTCATCCCTTCTTTGACCCTGTGGGCTGTTGGCTTAGCCGTGTTTTTCCCATCTGTTGAATGGGAGATAATCATACTCCCATCTATTTCTGTCTTTCTAACAAAGGCTGTTTGAGCGCGTTGGTTTCAGGATATTTTCATAGAGTCCAAAATTAAACCTACTTTGGATGTCCTCATCCACATGGATCCAGGCCAGCTTTCTCTCTTGGTGTAAATTCTTGAAACTGAGGGTTACCCACCTTCATCCCACTTACTCTCAGAGCTGGGTGCCCACCTGACTTCTCATCTGCAAAGTTAGTTCATTAACCTGCACGATCAGGCACGATCTTAGTGTCATCTCGAAGTGTCTTCACTTCAGGGACAGTCTTTCTAAAGGCTTCCCAAATAATATGAATTGAAACAATTGACTTAATGCCATTACCTACCACCCTTTCTTTGGCAAAAGTAAATATTAAGAAAATGCAAATAAGGAGATCTTTTTTAAAATTTTATTTTATTAACATATAATGTATTATTTGCTTCCAGGATACAGGTCTGTGAATCATCAGTCTTAACACAATTCACAGTACTCACCATAGCATGTACTCTTCCCAATGTCCATAACCCAACCACACTATGCCTCACCCCTCACCCCCCAGCAACCCTCAGTTTGTTTCCTGAGATTAAGAGTCTCTTATGGTTTTTCTCCTTCCCCGGTCCCATACTGTTTCATTTTTCCCTCCCTTCTCCCCATGACCCCCCACCCTGCCTCTCAAATTCCTTGTATCAGAGAGATCATGTGATGATTAGATAATTGTCTTTCTCTGATGGACTCATTTCACGCAGCATAATACCCTCTAGTTCCATCTACATCATTGTAAATGGCAAGATTTCAGGGGTTTTTTAATGGCTGCATAATATTCCATTGTGTATATATACCACATCTTCTTTATCCATTCATTTGTTGATAGAAATCTAAGTTCTTTCCATGGTTTGGTTATTGTGGACATTGCTGCTCTAAACATTCAGGTGCATGTGCCCTGTCGGATGACTACATTTATATCTTCAGGGTAAATACTCAGTAGTGTGATTGCTGGGTCATACAGTAACTCTATTTTCAAGTTTTTGAGGAACCTCCATACTGTTTTCCAGCGTGGCTGCACCAGCTTGCACTCCCACCAAAAGTGTAGGAGGGTTCCCCTTTCTCCACACCTGTCGTTTCCTAACTTGTTAATTTTAGCCATTCTGATAGGTGTGAGGTGGTATCTCACTGTGGTTTTGATTTGTATTTCCCTGATGCCCAGTGATGTTGAGCACTTTTCCATGGGTCTCTTGCCCATTTGGATGTCGTCTTTGGAGAAATGTCTGTTCTTGTCTTCTGCCCATTTCTTGATTGGATTATTTTTCTTTGGGTGTTGAGTTTGAGAAGTTCTTCATACATTTTGGATACTAGCCCTTTATCTGATATGTCATTTGCGAATATCCTCTCCCATTCTGTCAGTTGTCTTTTGGTTTTGTTGAGTGTTTCCATTGCTGTGCAAAAGCTTTTGATCATGATGAAGTCCCAATAGTTCATTTTTGCCCTTTCTTCCCTTGCCTTTGGTGATGTTTCCAGGAAGAAGTTGCTGAGGCTGAGGTCAAAGGGGTTACTGCCTGTGTTCTCAAGGATTTTGATGGATTCCCATCTCACAGTGAGGTCTTTCATCCATTTTGAGTCTACTTTTGTGTGTGGTGCAAGGAAATGGTCCAGTTTGATTCTTCTGCATGTGGCTGTCCAGTTTTCCCAACACCATTTGTTGAAGAGACTCTTTTTTCCTTTGGACATTCTCTCCTGCTTTGTCGAAGATTAGTTGACCATAGAGTTAGGGATTCATTTCTGGGCTCTCTATTCTGTTCCATTGATTTATGTGTCCATTTTTGTGCCAGTACCACACTGTCTTGATGATTACAGCTTTGTAATAGAGCTTGAAGTCTGAAATTGTGATGCCGCTGACATTGGCTTTCTTTTTCAACATTCCTCTGGCTATTCGTGGTCTTTTCTGGTTCCATATAAATTTTAGGATTATTTGTTCAATTTCTTTGAAATAAATTGATGGTATTTTGATAGGGATTGCCTTAAATGTGTAGATTGCTTTAAATCTACATTTAAAAATGTAGATTTAAATCTACATAAAATCAAACATTTTGAAAATGTTTGTTCTTCCAATCCATGAGCATGGAACGTTTTTCCATTTCTTTGTGTCTTCCTCAATTTCTTTGCTGAGCACTTTATAGTTTTGAGTACAGATTCTTTGCCTCTTTGGTTAGGTTTATTCCTAGGTTTCTTATGGTTTTGGGTGTAGTTGTAAGTGGGACTGACCCCTTAATTTCTCTTTATTCTGTCTTGCTGTTGGTGTATAGAAATGCAGCTGTTTTCTCTCCATTGACTTTATATCCTGACACTTGGCTGAATTCCTGTATGAGTTCTAGCAGTTTTGGAGTGAAATGTTTTGGGTTTTCCACATAAAGTATCATATCATCTGCAAAGTGTGAGAGTTTGACTACTTCTTTGCCCATTCAGATGCCTTTAATTTCTTTTTATTGTCTGATTGCTGAGATTATGACCTCTAGTACTATATTGAATAGCAGTGGAGATAGTGGACATCCCTCCATGTTCCTGACCTTAGGGGAAAAGCTCTCTGTTTTTCCCAATTGAGAATGATATTCACAGTGGGTTTTTTATAGATAATTTTTATGATATTGAGTTATATATACTCTGTCCCCACACTGTAAAGAGTTTTTATCAAGAAAGGATGTTGTACTTTGTCAAATGCTTTTTTCAGCAGCTATTGAGGGTATCATATGGTTCTTGTTCTTTCATTATTGTATCACACTGATTGATTTGCAGATATCGAACCACCCTTGCAGCCCATGAATAAATCCCACTTGGTCACTGAATAATCCTTTTAATGTACCATTGGATCCTATTGGCTAGTATTTTGAGAAGTTTTGCATCCATGTTCATCAAGGATATTGGTCTGTAATTCTCCTTTTTGATGGGGTCTTTGTCTGGTTTGGGGATCAAGGTAATACTGGGCTCACAAAATTAGTTTGGAAGTGTTCCTTCCATTTCTATTTTTTGGGAACAGTTTCAAGAGAATAGGTATTCTTCTTTAAATGTTTGGTAGAATTCCCCCAGGAAGCCGTCTGGCCCTGGACTCCTGTTTGTTGGGAGATTTTTGATGACTGCTTCAACTTCCTTACCAGTTATGGGTTCGTTCAAGTTTTCTATTTCTTCCTGGTTCAGTTTTGGTAGTTTGTGTGTCTCTAGGAATGCATCCATTTCTTCCAGATTGTCTAATTTGCTGGTGTATAGTTGCTCATAATATGTTCTTATAATTGTATGTATTTCTTTGGTGTTGGTTGCAATCTCTCCTATTAAATTCATGATATTATTAATTTGAGTTCTTTCTCTTTTCTTTTTGATATATCTGGCCAGAGGTTTATCAATCTTATTAATTCTTTCAAAGAACCAACTCCTAGTTTCGTTGATCTGTTCTACTGTTCTTTTGGTTTCTATTTCATTGATTTCTGCTCTGATCTTTATTATTTCTCTTCTCCTGCTGGGTTTAAGCTTTCTTTGCTGTTGTTTCTCCAACTCTCTTAGGTGTAGGGCTAGGTTGTGTACTTGAGACCTTTCTTGCTTCTTGAGAAAAGCTTGTATTGCTATATACTTTCCTCTCAGGACCGCCTTTGCTGCATCCCAAAGATTTTGAACAGTTGTGTTTTCATTTTCATTTGTTTCCATAAATTTTTTTAATTCTTCTTTAAGTTCCTGGTTGACCCACTCATTCTTTAGTAGGGTGCTCTTTAGCCTCCATGTATTTGAGTTCTTTCCAGCTTTCCTCTTGTGGTTGAGTTCTATTTTCAAAGCATTGTGGTCTGAAAATATGCAGGGAATGATCCCAGTCTTTTGGTACTGGCTGAGACCTGATTTGTAACCCAGGATGTAATCTATTCTGGAGAATGTTCCAAGTGCACTAGACAAGAATGTATATTCTGTTGTTTTGGTTTGGTTTTGTTTGCTTCTGAATATATCTGTGATGTCCATCTGGTCCAGTCTGTCATTTAAAGCCTTTATTTCCTTGTTGATCTTTTGCTTAGATGATCTGTCCATTTCAGTGAGGGGAGTGTTAAAGTCCCCTACCATTATTGTATTATTGTCGATGTGTATCTTTGATTTTATTATTAATTGGTTTATATAATTGGCTGCTCCCATGTTAGGGGCATAGATGTTTAAAATGATTAGATCTTCTTGTTGGACAGACCCTTTAAGTATGATATAGTGTCCTTCCTCATCTCTTATTATAGTGTTTGGCTTAAAAGCTAATTTATCTGATAAGGATTGCCACCCCCACTTTTATTTTATGTCCATTAACATGGTAAATTGTTTTCCACCCCCTCACTTTAAATCTGGAGGTGTCTTTGAGTCTAAGATAGTTTCTTACAAATAGCTTATTGATGGTTTTGTTTTTTTATCCATTCTGATACACTGTATCTTTTGATTGGGGCATTTAGCCCATTTACATTCAGGGTAACTATTGAAATATATGAATTTAGTGCCACTAAAGTTGAGTCTTACTGCATACTGTCTCTGCTCCTTTCTAGTCTGTTCCTTTTAGGCTCTCTCTTTGCTTAGAGGACCCCTTTCAATATTTTGAATATTGAAAGGACTCTTTTCAATATTTAGGCTGGTTTGGTATTTGCAAAACCTTTTAGTTTTTGTTTGTCCTGGAAGCTTTTTATCTTTCCTTCTATTTTCAATGATAGCCTAGCTGGATATAGTATTCTTGGCTGCATATTTTTCTCATTTAGTGCTCTGAATATATCATGCCAGTCCTTTCTGGCCTGCCAGATTTCTGTGGATAGGTCTGCAAGCTATCTAATATTTCTACCATCGTATGTGACAGACCTCTTGTCCTGAACTGCTTTCAGGATTTTCTCTTTGTCACTGAGACTTGTGGGTTTTACTATTAGATGACAGGATGTTGACCTATTTTTACTGATTTTGAGGGAGGTTCTCTGTGCCTCCTGGATTTTGATGCTCTTTCCCTTTGCCAAATTAGGAAAATTTTCTGTTATAATTTGCTCCAATATACTTTCTGCCCCTCTCTTTCTTCTTTTTCTGGGATCCCAATTATTCTAATATCGTTTCATCTTACGGTATCACTTATCTCTTGAATTCTCCTCTAGTGGTCCAGGAGCTGTTTATCTCTCTTTTTCTCAGCTTCTTTATTCTCTTTCATTTGGTCTTCTATTTCATTAAATCTCTCTTTTGCCTCATTTATTCTAGCAGTGAGAGCTTCATTTTTTATTGCACCTCATTAATAGCTTTTCTGATTTCCACTTGGTTAGATTTTAGTTCTTATTTCTCCAGAAAGGGATTCTCTAGTATCTTCCATGCTTTTCTCGAGCCCAGATAGCACCTTGATAATCATCATTCTGAACTCTAGTTCTGATATCTTACCAATATCCATATTGATTAGGTCCCTAGCTGTCAGTACTGCCTCTTGTTCTTTTTTTTTTTAAGATGAGTTTTTTGCCTTGTCATTTTATCCAGATCAGAATAGATGGATCAGAGAATAATATTCTAAAAGGTTAGCAACAACCAATCAAAGTGGAAGAGATCCACTGGGGGGAGAAGAAAGGAGAAAAAGAAAAAAAGTTATATATATAAATTAGCTTTATAAATTATACAAAAATATGTATATATTGGACTGGTGAATAGAACAGAGCCACCCACTTGATTTTTGGTGTATTTTGGTCTTTTAGATGAGATTGCCTCCCAAAATTTTAAAGAAAGAAAACATATATATATATATATATATATATGCACAAAAAGAAAGGTAAACACAATGAAAGGATGGAACACGACTGTAAAGATGAAAATTAAAAAACATTCTAAAAAAGGAATTGATACAATGAGAAGTTGGTTGAAAAAAGAAGGGGAAAAAAGAGGAAAGCATGTGATCAGGCTGGAGACTAGAACAAAGCCATGCACTAGGTTAGGGTATATTTTGATCTGTTAGGGTATATTTTGATCTGTTAGAAGAAACTGTTTTTAAACAGAATTTTAAAGAAAGTAAAACTTATATGTATTTAAAAAAAGGTTAAATACCACGAAGGGATAGAATATGATTATGACAATGAAAAATTTTTAAAAAGGTATTGATAAGATAAAATAGTTTAAAAAGCTTAAAATAGGAAAGAGGAAACATTAAAAAGTAGAATAAGAAAAAAATAATATTTAAAAAATTTTAGCTTTGAAAGACTAAAGAATCATTGGAAAAAAGCCGTGAATTCTATGTCTTGCTTTCCTCTAATTCGGGAGTTCCCCAGTTCTCATTGATGAGTGAACTTGCTCTCAGCTGGCTGTTCTTGCTGATCTTCTGGGGGAGGGGCCTGTTGCCGTGATTCTCAAGTACCTTTGCCTGGGGCAGAATTGCACCACTCTTGCCAGGTGCCACTCTAAGTAATCTACTAGGGTTTGCTCTTGGGAGCTTTTGTTCCCTGAACGCTTTCCGTACTGCCCTGGAGGCCGGGAATAAAAATGGCGGCCTCCCAGTCTCAAACCCGTAGAAGCTGTGGAAGCCGAGAGCTTGGGCCTCGCTTCTCGGTGTGCCCTCGGAGAAAAACTGTCAGTCCCACCCGTCTCTCTGGTCTCTGGTGCTCCGAGCTCAGCCGGCCTGTGACCCAGCATTTCTGTCTCTGGTGCACGGCCCCTGGAGTCTCCAAACCCAGCAGATTCCTGCAGCGCAGTCCTATGCTACTGCTCATGGAGGAGGAAGGTGAGTCTCCCTGGACCTGCTGCTTGTGGGGTCCCTGCCCGAACTGCAGTGGCCTTACTGCCTCGGATCATGGCCTAAGGTAACCCCAAGCTGAGAGCCCCTCCTCGGCCGGCTTCCCCACTCGGATACCTGGGAGCTCTGCCACACTCAGACACCCCTGGTCTTTCTATGATTCTGCGGGTCCTGAGACCACACTGTCCCCGTGAGGGCTCCACACACTGCTTAGCCCCTGGAGTGACTCCCTCAGTGGAGCAGACTCTAAAAGTTACGATTTTGTGCTCCGTGGTTCTACTGTTTGCAGGGAGCTGGCCCCTCCCCCCGCGGTCTCTCTCCCCATGTATCACCTGGGATTCACTTCCCCAAACGTCCCGCCTTCCAGAACATGGTCGCTTTTCTGTTCCTAGAATTGCTGCTCTCCTTCTTTTTGATCTCCTGTTGAGTTTGTAGGTGTTCAGAATGGTTTGATAACTATCTAGCTGAACTCCTGGGACCCAGTGATATTTAGTTCTCCACGTACTTGTCCGCCATCTTGCTCCTCCCCCCACAAATAAAGAGATCTGATATTGATACTGGGATTATAAGTTATTTTAAAATGCTTTTATTTTTTCTTTTCAACGTGTTTGTAATGAACAAATATTGCTTATGTGAGTTGAAAAACTTATTTTTTTAAACTAAGATATCATGGACATACAAATTAGCTTCAGGTGTGCAACATGATTTGGTATTATGAACGCTGAAATGATGAGCACTCTAAGTCTAGTTAATATCCCTCACCACACACAGGTAAAGAATTTTTATTTTCTTGTGATAAGAACTTTTAAGATTTACTCTTAGCAACATGCATATATGCACTACTGTGTTATCAGCTATAGACATCATGGTGTACGTTACATCCCAGAACTTACTTATTTTATAACTGGAAGATTGTACCTTTTGACGCCCCCTCACCTGTTTCACCCACCCTGTACCCCAGTTTGGTCCTCGGTATCTATGAGCTTGGTTTTGGATTTTTGTGTTTTTTTAATATAACATTTGTTATTTTTTAATTCCACCTACAAGTAGATCATGTGGTATTTGTCTTTCTCTGTCTTAAGCACATTTACCCTCAAAGTTCATCCATATTGTCACAAATAGCAATTTTTTATGGCTGAATCATATTTCGTCATGTATATATGTACAGACGTATATATTTACCACATGTACTTTATCACTCATCTGATGCTGGAAAAAGATCTATTATTTAAGAAACTCAATAAATAAAATCTTTAAAAAAAAAAAAAAAGGGGGGCGCCTGGGTGGCTCAGTCGTTAAGCATCTGCCTTCGGCCCAGGTCAGATCCCAGGAGCCTGGGATCGAGCCCCACATCGGGCTCTCTGCTCGGCGGGAAGCCTGCTTCTTTCGCTACCATCCCCTCTGCTCTGCTCGTGTTCCCTCTCTCACTGTGTTTCTCTCTGTCAAATAAATAAAATCTTTAAAAAAAAAAAAAAAGAAACTCTTTTCTAAGCATAGTCATCATACTTCATTTTTATAATTTAGATGTTTTATTTCTAAAAGAATAATCATTGATATATTTTGATTATGCACATCAGAGTTATTTTCTTCTATAGTAATGGTTCTTAAATTTTAGGATTGTGAAACAGATTAGGAAGCTAATAGGGAATTAGGAATTTTTTGTTTGGAAAATGGAATAATTTTTAAAAAACCACTACTCTTTGATTTCAATATTTAAGAAAAGGAAATTATGGGGCATCTGGGTGGTTCGGTCAATTAAGCGTCTGACTCTTGATTTTGGCTCAGGTTATATTCTCAGGGTTGTGAGATCGAGCCCTGCATCAGGCCCCTGCTGTGTGTGGAACCTGCTTAAGTTTATCTCTCTCCCTCTCCCTTTCCCCCTCCTCCTGCTCTCTCTTCCTCTCTCTCTAAACAAGGGAAAGGATATTCTATTACTGTACTACCATAAAGAACTTGGTGTAAGAACAAAAAAAGGACCCTTCACAAGAAAGGCCAATAGGTTTATTTTTGCAAACTTTTATGAGCCCTATATTAATACATGTATATATAATTTCAAATCCCTTAAAATTCTATTTAATGACATTACTATCAAATAAAGTTATTTTGAAGACAGTCATTGTACAGTGAAACATGAGGAAGAGCTAGGAATACCTCCAGTGTCTCCATTTATCTGTGTCCTTGTCATAAAATTATCTAGCTTTACACAAGAATATTGAAGAAAATAGAACAATACTCCTTAATATTTATTGCACTCAATTTGGGATGTTCCAGGTAAGTTGAGAGAAACCAGGGTAAAACCAGCCATCCTGCCAGATTTTTACTTTGAAGAGCCTGGAATTCAAGTCAGGTGACTGGCTCTCAAGGTAGCCTCAGCAGCTCAGGACCCTGATGATTAAGCACCAAAAAGTCAGCAGGTTCTATGAATAATTAATCAAGATTGGTACCAGAAGAGGCATTGGAGAATCCTTTTTCTTCCTTAATTGCCTTTTTCTACTCTGACAATCCCCTCCCCCACCCCCTCGGGAATGTATTTTAGGTACTAATTCTCATGATAAAGCCATTTTAACTCTAGTTTGATTCTGTGATTTGAAGCATGGACAGGTTAGTCATTGGCCGTCAGAAAAAGTTCGCTTTGGTAGGCTACTTTTTAAAATAAAGCAAAATCCCATTAAAAATAACATCTGTCTCCACTGCCCTTGGTGGCTTTGTCCTTTATATAACTAATACATCTATATTCTTCCTTCTACATTCCTCAGAGAGAAATTACAAGATTTATCTTTTTACTCTGACAGCTGTGTTATTGCATAAGTACTGAAAAACTGAGAACAATGCAATATACTTTACTGAGGTTATTTTTAAGTGGTCTAGTATGTGCCCTTTTGTTATTATTAATTTGCAATTCTTAATACGCTCTATTTATGGTTCTCTCAAATAAGGAAAAGTCCCTAGATAAGGGGTCGGATGTCTAATAGAGTTGAGACCAACTATTGAGATGTACTTTCTTATTCCAAGTGAGTGATTAACTCTTTTGGATTTCAAATATTGAGATGCGTTTATTGTTGTAAAAAAGAGGTTATAGTTTCACCATGGGCTTCCTGTGTGTGGCTCACTATAAAGTTCTAACATTATTTGTGTGAGATTTGCCAATAATTTTTAGTTCTCATGCTAAGTAATAGATTGAATAATGGGTATTGTGTTGAAAGGCATCCTGAGGCTTCTTTGGACCCAACCGGAAGGAATATTTAGACGGATTCAAAATGTCCACAAAGGGATAGGAGGCAGGAGGTACATACACATGAGTGCCTTTGCATTGCCAGTCCAGTTTAAGATAACATTTTATTTTAAGATTTCATTTATTTGAGAGGGAGAATGAAAGCAGAAGCAGGGAGAGGGGCAGAGGGAGAAGCAGACTCTGCAGTGAGTGGGGAGCCGAACGCAGGACTCGATCCCAGGCCCCTGGGATCATGACCTGAGCCTAAGGCAGAAGCTTAACCAACTGAGCCACCCAGGCGCCCCTGAGATAACATTTTTATGTTGTCTTCTATAATATAGTATCTATTTAGACTGTTCTCTAAGCTTCGTCTGGAAGTTCAGACTTTCCAGTTCCATTGGAAGTTGCTCAGAATCCCTGGTGTGTTAGGACCCATCAATAATAATGAGTGATTGGATGACTAATGGATACACAAATGAGCATCTGCATCCTCATAGCTTCTTCAAAATAATTTTACAATTTTGATTTTTCAGTAAGGACATTTATTCCCTATTTACTAGTGTGATCTCAATCCATCCTGGTCCGTGGTAGCTTTGCTATTGCTCAAGGTTAACGGGTCTGAGTTCCGTATCTTCTATTTCAGAATCTCTCTGTGTGCTCGCCATCCACTCCTTATGTCTCCGGGGAGAGGGGGCTTTTCTCCTTCACCTCTAGGTAAGCACCTACTCTGCCATTACCTTCTCCTGTGTCTCCTGGGATCCTGTGCTTCCGTTGTTCCCAAGATTGGTAGTAAATGTCCTTTCTCTTGTCTGGAGCTTTTTCCTCTCCTTAAAGATCTGCTAGTCTCCCCGTTTCAGAATAAAGTTCACTTTGCTCTCTGTCACTCCTTCTGGCTACCATCTCATTTCTCGCCTCTCACAGGTGCCTCTCCGGCTTCCTGCTCCTCCTCTTCTCAAGATACTTTCCACAGTGACGGCAATGTCTTACACCTGTGCTGAGCCACTCAGCACTGGTGGTTCTCGAACACTTGAAATGGGAGAAGTGTAACTTGAAGAAATGAATTGTCAATTCTTTGCATTTCATTTAAATTTGGAAGAGTCACATAGGGCAAATGGCTGCAGTATCGGACAATACGTAGACTTTTGAAGCCAGTCCCTCACTTGAGCCACAGAACACACAACATCATGTGATTGCATCTTCTCCATTCCCCCAAGATAGTCCTTAGCTAGTACCACCCTGAGGTGGGGAGAAGTGAAATCCACCCCTGTATTAGGACTTTGTTCTCTGTGCTTAGATAACTGAAGCCTTCCTTTCCAGCCCTTGGAAAGAGGAAGTTCTAATATATGTCATTTGCAAAGGTCATAAGCAACTCTAAAAAGCAATCTAGTGCCAATTTCTCAATCCTGGCTCCTAACTCTGCTTTAATGTAATTAATTTGTCACTATCCTCTGAATGCTACCTTTACTTTTCTACTTGTCAGCCTCAGCCTTCTCTCCGCACTTCCCAAACCACAGAGATTCTTTGACGCTCACATCTTGAATTTTCTAAAAATTAAGGTTATAAAAATTGGAATCTTTCAGTGTTTTAAAAAAATATCTATTGAAGGGGAGTCTGGTTCCGTCATTGAAGCAGCCAACTCTTGATTTTGGTTCAGGTCAGGATCTCAGTGTCCTGGGATCGAACCCCCCCCCATTGTGCTCCATGCTCAGTGGGGAGTCTGCTTACAAATTCTCTCTCTCCCTCCCCTCCTCAAATAAATAAATCTTTTGAAGAAGTATCTATTGAGGTTTTACTATATTTCAGGCAAACACCAAAGATAAAGTGATCGTTAATAAAATATTTTAATAAAATAGTTGTTATTATGTGCCAGGTCCTCTTCTTAGTTCTATAGATGCATGATTTCATTTACTTCTCATAAGGATCCAGTGTGATAGATATTATATAAATTTTACAGATGAGGAATCTGTAGTAACATACCAGGTCTCATGATCAGTGACTGACAGAAAGCTCCTGCTTCTACAGAGTTTATATTATAGCATCTGTCAGGTCTTCATATTCTTCAACAGTACTAGGGAATTCCTAGTTTGTTTCTTTTTTTTATGATTTATTTATTTATTTGAGAGCAGGAGAGAGAGAGAGAGAAAGAGCAAGCAAGAGTAGGGGGGAGGAAGAGAGGGAGAAGCAGACTCCCTCCTGAATAGGGAGCATAATGTGGGGCTCAATCTCAGGATCCTGAGATCCTGACCTGAGCTGAAGGCAGATGGTCAACTAACTGAGCCACCCAGGCACCCTGGGAATTCCTAGCTTCTTATAGCTCTTTTACCTTTGCTTTGTTTTGTTGTTGCCCATTGTTTTGTTCTTACCTTTTGATTACTAAAAATCTCACATATGTAGACTTTTCTTTCTTTCTTTTTTATTTTAGACTTTTCTTTCCCAGTAACATCTAAGCTCCGAAAATAGGGACAAAGCCGTTTTAAACGTTGTGTCCAGCAAAAACCTAATGTATTTTAGGCAACCCCTTCTGAGGTTCTGAAATCAGTTTATCATTTCCCTAATTCACAACCCAGTTACTTTAATGAAGTAGAAAGCAAAAATATCCAGATGTGCTATGTCCATACAATGTAATATTATCCAGCAATGAGAAAATGAGCTCTAAAACATAGAGCTTAAATGTATTGTGCTATGTGAAAGGAGCCAGTCTGAAAAGCTGCATGCTGTGGAATTCCAGCTAGATGACATTCCGGAAACAGTAAAACTTTGGAGACTACAAAATGATCAGTAGTTGCCCGGGATTCTGGGGGAGGGAGTGAGTTTCTGTTCAGTTTTTCTGCAAACCTAAAACTACCATAACGAGTAAGTTCTGTTAATTTAAAAACTTGAACAGAAAATCATCAAAGCTCACCACTCATTGTAAAATATTGTTTTAAGAAACATTTTTTTGCAGTTTTTAGATTTGCATGCATGCAAATGGGTGCACTGGGTTGGGTATAAAAATATGTATATCGTCTTGTGGATAAGAAGTCAAAATAGCTTGAAAGCCACCATTTTAGACATCACTGCAAAATCAATACCTATTTGCCAGCCGATTGAAAAGCCAACTTAGAGTTTTGGGAATGACGGTGAGCCTATCTCACGTAAGAGGGAAGGGTCCTTTATCCACGGTCTTCAGTTACTATGCGATGTGTCTGATGTAATAGGTCTACTTTCTAAATCAGTTGTACCCGATAATTAGAGGGTCCTTTATGAAAGTGTTTAACCATGGGATGTGAAGAAATTAACTCGAAAGTTGTAGATGGCAACATGATTTTCGTCAGCATGTTTTTCAGCATTCCTGATTGGATGTAGTAGCTACCTTTTCAAGTTTGGGTAACATATTTGCAGTGTCTTGATTTTTTCTTTTTAGTGCAGCAGAACTGAATGATAGCCTCTAAACAATATCACCCAGGTGTTTTTCTTTTTTTTTTTAGTTTTTTTAAATTATGTTCAGTTAGCCAGAATATAGTATATCATTAGTTTTTCATGTAGTGTTCAGTGATTCATCAGCTGTGTGTAACACCCAGTGCTCATCACAACACGTGAGCTGCTCAATACCCATCATCATGTTACCTCTTCCCCACCCTCCCCTCTGAAACCCTCAGTTTGTTTCCCAGGGTCCATAGTCTCTCACAGTTAATCTCCCTCTCTGATTTCTCCCCCTTCAGATTTCCCACCATTTGCCTATGATCCTCCATGCTATTCCTTATGTTCCATATATGAATGAAGCTATATGGTAACTGTCTTTTTCTGCTTGACCTTAGCATAATCCCCTCCAGTTCCACCCATGTCGATGCTAATGGTGGGTAGTCATCCTTTCTGATGAATATCAGCCCAGTTTTTACCGAATACTTTAAGGAACCCGTGAACATAAAGATTGTGTTTATGTGCCTCCTGCTATCTATCACCCTCCCACCTGGCTCAGGAGAGGTGCCCAGGAAATACAAGTCCAGTTTTAGATGGACTCAAGTTAGTGGTTTTCTACAGTTGGCATTAATACAGAGCAGGAGCGTTTATGGGGTAATTTTTGTTTTTGTTATCGTTTGGTTGGTTTTTATTTCCCCCTCCCTCTTCCCAGCCTTCCCCCCCCTTCCCCCTCCTCCTCCCATTCCCTCCACCTCCTCCTCCTCCTTCTCTTTTTTCTTCTTTTATAAAATATCTCTCCTGGATTCATGCATCTGGGGAATAGAAGGTCTTAACTGAGTAGTCAGGGCTGTCCGGTGCTGGGGCATCTGCCACGTTGGAGCCAAAGAGGAGTTTCTGTCCTTTTTGTTCCATCAGGGCTTTCAATTCCCCCTTTTTGTTCTTCCTTTGTCTTCACCCCTCTTTCGGGACAGATCGCCGTGAGAACTTTAACTTTTATCTTAGCATACTCACAAGGATATCAAAAGAATGAACGTATGGAATTTTGTCAACAGTGTGCTAAACTCCTGGATCCCATATAACTCACTTTTGACACACATTTCTTTTCCTTGCTGTACCTTCCCAGGAGAGGGAGACACAATGCTTGGCTGTGGCAAACATGCAGAGGGTGATCTCATCCCTTATCTGTGCCATTGGAGTCAAGGGAGTGGAACCAGAGAGAATATACAGTAAATTCATCATTTCTTGGTTGCTGCCTAATTATCGTTAAGCTCATTTATGTTTTTAAGGAGCAATAAATAAAAGGAAAACCCTGCGTATTGGATTTCCAAATGAAACAACAAGCGAGTCTTCTATCTGGCATGGGAGTTGAACAATGCCAATTTACTCTTAAATTTTGTACAGCACCTGTGGAATTACGTTTATTTTGTGGCTTTTAGTTTCAGATTACCAATAGAAGCCTCTTTCAGTATTTCTTTAGAGACTTTTTATAAAAATACAAATTCCTGGGGTCTGCCTCTGACCTCTTGAATCACAGTCTCTGAACTTAGTACTTAGAAATTTTTCCTTTTATTTTTTTTTTTGAGATTTTATTTATTTATTTGGCAAAGAGAGACCACGAGAGAGGGAACATGAGCAGAGGAGGTAGGAGACGGAGAAGAGAAGCAGGCTTCTCGCTGAACAGGGATCCCCACACGGGGCTCAATCCCAGGATCGTGACCCGAGCTGAAGGCAGCTGCTCAATGACTGAGCCACCCAGGCGTCCCGAAATTTTTCCTTTTAAAGAAATATCTTCTTTAAGAGAATTTTATTGATTTCACCAGGCTAGGGAACCATTGGCATACCATCTTGGGTGGTAAGTGAAAACCTCTTAAATATCACAAAACTTCTAAAATATGTGTAACACTTTTAAAACTCAGCTTATTTTTTTCTCTTAGGCATGGCACCAAATTTACATGATAGTCAGGTTTCTCCGTAGGGCGTCCCTTCTGGCCCCCAGGAGAAGTGAAAGCTACCAAAATTCGAATGTAGTCCTCATTCAAAAAATATTTTCATGACTTCAGAAAGCAATAGATGACTATTCACTTGTCCAAGAACCCTCTTTGTCTGTAAACATTTACAGAGTTCTTTCTTTCTGACCATAAAGCACTGTCTTCAAGTAAGTCGTCCTACTCAACCTAGCTCTGTTAGCTCATGTATGTAGTTTGGGAAGGAAAATAGCTTTATTCCATGTTTGATTTATCACTGATTGAACAGTATCAGAAGCATCTCTTCATTCTAGCTTATGTGTAGCCCAGTTCTTTGTGCTCTAGAATGAAAGTCCCAAGCACACTGGTTCTTGCTTCCTTTGAATAAGTCAGGCCTTCTCTGTGTATCGAAATACTTTCCAAACATGTTCATTTTTTATTCTGGGAGAGGGAGAAAACAGTTGTCATGACTCCTTTGGCAGAAGGACCCCTTGCAAAGTTTATTTTGTTCTCTCACACCCCTTATCTTCAGAATCTCTCCTTGTGAATTGGGGGTCCTTTTCTTCCTCAGAGTCTCCTGGGGAGGCGACTCTGTAAGTCCCCTTCAAATGACACAGGCCTTGTCCGACCCCCCCTCACTGTCTTTTTCTCTCATATACCAGCCTCTTTCCCTCTTCGGGCCTCCCGTCACTTTCCTTGAAGCTTCTCTCCCGTATCGTTGTCTCAAGACATTATTGGAAGCTCCCGCAAACCTTGTAGGCGAGGCCCCTGGTAAATGTGGCTCTTCCTGACTTCTCAGCAGGCGTGCTGGCTGCCTTCCAAAATGTCCCGAGTCTTCTCATCACAGTGGCCTTACCACTTCTCCTCCCTCTTCACTCCTCATCCTCGCTGTTGTCCCTCTCGCTGAGCTTCTCTCAGGATATCCTGTCACCTGCTTTTGTAAGGAACCCGGAGCTCTCACACGTGCCCTGCAGGCATCTCCAACAGATCCGTCCCTATTCTACAGCTCTCTCTGTCCGGCTCTGGAGAAGTATCTCTTCAACTGCGACCCCCGCCCCCCTGTTTCGACCCAGACTCTTCCTACTCTGTCTCTGGCCTTTGACGTCTTCCCCTTTAGCCTGCTACTGATTCCTTATCTTGGTCTTTTAAACATTAAAAATTAAAATTTTGGTCTTAAAAATTTTTAAATGTTTGATGACCTCACCTCCCTGCCGCCTTTTCCCTCATTCCGAAAGGCTTGAGTGCCCAGGGCGCCTCAGTGGCTCAGTCGGTGAAGCGTCTGCCTTCGGCTCGGGTCATGATCTCAGGGTCCTGGGATCAAGTCCCATGTCAGGCTCTCTGCTCAGCAGGGGGTCTGCTTCTCCCACTACTGCTGCCCCTCTGCCCCACCAGTGTTCTTTCCCTCTCTCAAATAAATAAAATCTTAAAAAAAAAAAAAGTAAAAGGGGTGCCTGGGTGGCTCAGTCAGTTAAATGTCTGCCTTCTGTGCAGGTCATGATTCCTGGGATCAAGTCCTGAGTAGTTTCTCCCTCTGCCTTTCGCTCCCCCTGCTTGTGTTCGCTCGCTCTCAAATAAATAAAATCTTTGAATAAATTAAAAGGCTTGAGTGCCCCACTGCTTGCCGGATATAGTCTCCAGTGAGCCTGTGTTGTCCTGCGTTTCCTTCACTTTGAGACTCAGCCGTGTCCCCTGCCCTTTAACTCACTGTCACGTGACTTCTCCTCCTTCATTTGGTCAAAATACTGGTTTTCAGGGGCGCCTGGGTGGCTCAGTCGTTAAGCGGCTGCCTTCGGCTCAGGTCATGATCCCAGGGTCCTGGGGTCGAGCCCCGCATCGGGCTCCCTGCTCCGCAGGAAGCCTGCTTCTCCCGCTACCACTCCCTCTGCTTGTGTTCCCTCTCTTGTTGTGTTTCTCTCTGTCAAATAAATAAAATATTAAAAGAAAAAAAATACTGGTTTTCAGTGAACTTTTCTCTTCTCCAACCTAACCAGTTTTTCCAACTTTTCTACATGGAACCTTTTTAGAATTTGAGACAATTGTTACCTTTTTTTTTTTTTTTTTTTTTTTTTACAGTGCCATCAGTAATATCTGAAAATCTTCGTGTTTTTCCACTCTCTCTAGTTGGTTCCAGGGTTTTGGCTGGAGTCATCTTTTCCACCTCCTGCCTCCTAAAATAGTTATTCCCTAAGACTGAGTCTGCCTCTCCTGTCTTACGCTCTCTTCTTCCGATTCTCCATGTTTCTGCTCACAGAACTCTCATAGCTGTCAGGCAGGTAGGTCGCCTGTATATTTTAATCTTTAAACTATCTCATCGAGGCTTAATTTCTATGTTGTTAATTGTTTAAATGGCTGAATGAGTCACCCTCCCACCAAAATTAGCACCTTGGAAACACAGAACTATTTGCCATTGCTCTTGAAATTTACACACACACACACACACACACACACACACACGTGCGCGTGTGCACAGACACGTGGGTGTGCGTGTATTTCCTTCTCCTTTTTATCTCAGGAATTACTGTTCTCCTGGTAACTGAGCCTTATCAAAATAGGTGAATCAGGGTGACTGGGTGGCTCAGTGGGTTGAAGCCTCTGCCTTTGGCTCAGGTCGTGATCTCAGGGTCCTGGGATCGAGCCCCACATCGGGCTCTCTGCTCAGCGGGGAGCCTGCTTCCCCCTCTCTCTCTGCCTGCCTCTCTGCCTGCTTGTGGTCTCTCTCTCTCTGTCAAATAAATAAATAAAATCTTAAAAAAATAGGTGAATCATCTCCTTTGGCTTTTATATCCGGTCATTTGAGAAGTTCTTGGGTTGGTTTCTGCCTGAGGGACTCACCTGGGCCTGTAGGACCTGCAGCGAGGCCTCCCACTGACATTTCCCAGTCAGAGCCATGTTGGGGCTCAGCCAGCCCCTGTGGTTCTGATCATTTCAAAACACATCTCAGCAACAACCATTGGGGAACTTTGAGGAAGAAGATGTATTCCTCACAGGTTCTGAAAGGTGGAAGGTACATCCCAGGGCCCACAGTGAGGTCACAGGTAGAAAGAGGAGCATGACCTAGGGCTGCACCTTTTCTTTGGATACCTGGGGTGGGGTGCCCATGGGTTAATGGGTTCATGCGTGACAAATTTAAAACATGGGAGTGGGAAGTAGGGCTTAAGTAAGGAAGAGTGGGATTACTGAGGTGGTCGGTTACCTTGGTTACCCACGATTTTCTAGAAGGGGAACTTCATGTGTGGGAGAGGCCTGGTTCTTAGCTACTGGTTTTACAGGCAGCCGTGTCCCACGGTGGCAATATGTTGACTGGAGATGAGTGTCTTTGAAATGGATGCCTCGGTGACCAGGAGCGATCTCATACTATGGAGGTCTAACCACCCTTGTTCTTCGTGAGGTTCTTGGGCACCTGTGCCTCCTGGTCCAGCCCCACCTCGGCATCTGCGTCGATCACCGTATGCCTGGACTCTCGGTGTGGTCCTCCAGCTCCTCCGAAGGCCTCATTTTTCCTCACGATCCCCAGTGTGACTGATCCCCATCGTGACTCTTGTTTCGACTGTCCGTTACAGATTGATTATCATTCAGCTCTGTGACACGTCTCAGTGTGAGTTCAAGCCGTAAAACGCAGCGCTCCATGAGGAGGCTGAAACCCAACGGGGACTTCCTCAAAGAAGCCTCCCTTCTTTCTTGACTTTTGCAGGAGCCACCTTCCATAAGCACAGGTGCACCAAGCAGGACACCTGCTGCAGCCTCTGGACGTTTTCCTGTGTTCCTCTGTACCCGAACCCCCTTGTCTCTCACATCTTCCTGTCAAAACTCTGTCCCCCTCTGCAGGATCCAACATGAATCTCCCACCTCCTCCTGCCTGGTGAGAACTGAACTCATCCTTCTCCGTGTCCCTATGACTTCCTAACTCTGGGACAAAACCTGTTGTCTCTCTCCCACAACTCCCAAGAGATACGGAGCCAGTGTTTTGTGTCAAATTGCCTCGAAATTCGGCAATGTGTGCAGACTCGAAGCACCTAACTTTATTGGGAGTTTACTACTACTTAGAAATGTTCTTCATTCATCACTTAAGGATATATTTTCCAAAGTTGATGTGGCCTCTACTTCCTTAGTCCCTAGCTCCTTGTATCTAGTCAGCATTGCTTATAGATCTCTTTCACATAAAGATCTCTATCACATCAGCCTTCCAGTCAAAATGTTCAGTGACTCTGCTTTGCTCTCAGGATAAACCACACATTCCTAATGACGAGCATTCAAAGCTTTTACCAGTCTGGCTCCAACCTAATTTCCTATAACTCAGCTCAGTGTTATTCTCCCCTTGGTCCCACAGTATATCATCTTGATTCTTGATTCTTTGCCTTTGTTTTTATTGTACCCCCTCATCCTTGAAGCATTTCCCTCCTCTGTTATTTTATGAATTATGCTCAGAATTTAAGATCAAGCTTATCTCCTGTAAAGCATTTCCTTCTTTTTCAGTTTATCTTCTATGAATCTGTGCCTTTTCCCACGGCGCTTTGGACTCACTACCAATAACACTGAGCTCCACATTGGAGGAAGGATGGATGGATGGATGGATGGATGGATGGATGGATGGAAGGAAGGATGGATAGATAGATTGATCCACACCATACATATATGCATATCTGTGTAAACTTCTGTCGTTTTTTGATAACATGATTTTTTTTTTCCCTTGCTCAGAAGATCACGTAAACCTCCCAAAGGCAAGGACAATGATTTACTTCTTTATTTGCTTTATTTTATTTACTTTATTTCTTTATATCCCACAGTGACATTAGATCCCTCGCATATCATACATCTCTACCTGAGGTCCTTTGAAATAATTAAATACAGAACATCTTGGAAAGGAAAGAGACGTAAGATGTCTTTATCCTAAAAGTTTTTCTGGGGGTGGCTGGGTGGCTCGATGGGTTAAGCAGCTGCGTTCAGCTCGGGTCATGATCCCAGGGTTCTGGGATCGAGCCCCATGTTGGGCTCCCTGCTTGGTGGGAAGCCTGCTTCTCCCTCTGCCTCTGCTACTCTGCCTCCTTGAGCTCTCTATTTCTCTGTTGAATAAATAAATAAAATCTTTAAAAAGTTAAAATAAGTTTTTCTGACCCTTGTTCTGTATAGTCATACTCTTTCTTTTGGACTTCTTTAAGCTCCTATTACCAAGGGGAAATGTTTTACAAGGAGATTAAGTTAAATTTTAAAAAACTGTGTCCACAGGAAAATTAGAGCTGCACAGTAATGGAATTAAGTGTTGTTTCTGTACAGCTTGCCCTCTTAAACATCCTGGTGTTGTATTGTTCTAGTTGAACATGCAGAACAATTCCCAGTTCATCCATAATGTGTTGGTTTTGGAAAACAGAATTCTAATTTATCACATCAGAGTGTGATTGCAGAAGCGTATGTTCTTTGTTGGTAATTAGTACATGGGTTTTTTTGGTCCATTCTTGCTCATTAGAAAAACAGTTCGGGGTCTTATTCATAGAAAGAACGGGTAGTTCTGGAGATAATAGGATCAAGGAGGAAATGCCATATTCCATTTTGTACAAGACCAAGAAACTGAAAGGGACATTAATTTCTCTAAAGGGCATCCCTGCCTACATAGTTGAACACTCCCTTCTACATTGTTCATCAATTTCTATGCTGACTGACTGCCTCCTGAGCTTCAATCTCACTGGAAAAGCTAGGAGGCTGTGTCAGCATAGAGCCTGTTAGGGTCTTGTGTTCATCAGGAGTGGGCTCAATACTTGTGGACCCAAACCCCACTCGTGTGACTTCAAACCTGCAGCTAGCTTTCCCTGAAGTTAGCAAGAATTCTGATGCCTTAAAAGGGAGAAGTAGGATGAAAATAATGAAGTCCCATATCTTTTGCCTTTGAAAATTTTTCATAACAGTCTCTTTCTTAGGGTTCATTGTGTTGAACTGGCTTCTTGGTTCTGTTCCTTTCAATCAGCTTGTTAAAGCAGACTAGACAGTCCACTGGATGGAACCAAGGGGGTGTTTCTCTACACCTTGCTTTGGGGCCTCTCTCTGTAGGCTCGGCTTGCTGAAATTCGTTATTGGTTAATACAGTGAACTAGACTCAGATTAAACCCATTTCCCCTCAGATTATTCAGGTCTTGACTTGTACGTGTGTCACACACTGATTCGCGTCTGAGAGCTGCTGTCGACTAAAAAATGAAAGAGACATAAAGAGAAAAGCAAAGGACAGTAAAGAAAATGTAAGAAAGACCCGGGAAGACTTCACCACATAATCTGGGGATGAGCATATGGACAGGAGGGGGTTAAAACATGTATGTCATACTAACCGATATATTAAAGATAATACCTTAATTAAAGAAATGCAGTGTGCTAGATATTCAAAACGTTTTAGATAAAAAAAAACTGTGGATTTATTAAAAAGTAGAATGAGGAGCATACTCAGCCCCCAGTACTCACCCCCTAGCTTCAGTAAGTGGCAGCATACACATAGCTTTTTTTCTCCTACATGGCCCTCTTCACCCATGGACACTGGATTATTTTAAAACAGATGCAAGATATGCATATTCCCCAATGTCCCTAAATTAATATTTTAACATTAAAAATTATGTTTTAAAATAAAATATTTAATTTTAAGAGATCATGTCTGATATTATAAAAGAATTAAGAAACCAGTTAAGGTTTTATTTTAACCAGTGATATTGAGGTATAATGTATATACGATAACAAGCACCCATTTTAAGTGTATATTTGGATAAGGTTAAACAGATTCACCTGGGGTGCCTGGGTCCCTCAGTCACTTCAGCATCCGACTCTTGATTTCAACTCAGTCATGATCTCAGGGTCCTGGGGTGGAACCCATAGATTCGATTTCCTTTTTCTAGAGTTTTACAATAATGGAACTCCATGAGAGAGATTTTTGTGCCTGGCTTCTTTTGCTCAGTATAGTATTTTTGAAGTTTCTGCATGGTATTGTGAATATTAGCAGTTCATATCATTTTGTTGCATTTTTTATTCCATTGTATAATAGTATCTAGATTTGCTTCTTTATTCCAACTGATGGACATCTACTTTTCCCATTTGGTATAATTGTGAATGAAGGTACTAGGAACATTTTTATAAAAGTGTCTGTTTAGGGGCGCCTGGGTGGTTCACTTAAGCATCCAGCTCTTGATTCTGACTCAGGTCATAGATCTCAGGGTTGTGGGATCGAGCCCCATGCTAAGAATGGAGTCTGCTTAGGATTCTCTCCCTCTGCCCCCACACCCCCACACTCTGCTCACATGTTCTCTCTCTTTCTCTCTCTCTCTAAAAAAAAAAAAAAAAAAAAAATTTCTGTAAAGATACATGTTTTTATCTCTCTTGGGAAACTGAGAGTATAATGGCTCAGCTATGTTCTCAGCATATGTGTAACTGCATAGTAAAGTGCAGAGTGTTTTCTAGAGTGGTCGTACCATTTTACATTCCCCTGAGCCACGTATGAGAGTTACAGTCTTTGCCAACATGAGTATGGTCGTTCATTTTAATGTCAGCCATTCTTAGGGGTGTGTGATGACTTCTAATTGAGGTTTTGTTTTGCATTTTCTGATAACTCAAGTTGTTGAGCATCATCTTTGTAGGCTTCCTGGACTCCTCCAACTCGGATTGTCACTTTCTCAACTCAGGGAGGCAACCAGCCTCTGCCTAGTTCCTCTGCCCACTTTCCAGAAATCTCTTCCACACAAAGAGCCCAGGTTGGGCTTCTCTTTGCTTTTTGGTTTCCTATCTCTCCGTTATCACAGTCCTGTACTGCCTGTTGTCTGGTTCCTGAAGGCAGTTACTTATTTTGTACAGTCTTCTAAGGTGCTTTTGGGGGGGGCTACGGGGTACAGGTAATCAATGTAGGCTACACTCCATTCTTGTGACTCTGCCATGGCTATGAAGAGAAGTTCAGGGGATTGTTTTTGTTTTAATTTTCTGCATATTATTATTATTTATTTTATTATTTTTTTTTTTAGTTTATCAAGAGCCAAGCCCAAAAAACTCAAGTCATATTGTATGGGGAAAAAAAAACTCATTACCCTTCAGCTCACTCTCTCCTAGTAAGAGAATATGGTGCCAAGAAAGAGAAGGGAAAGCATACCCCTTTGCTGAGCCTGAGGAATTCTGCCAAACAGGAATGACAGTGGAGGGGAGGAAAGGAAGCTGCAGAGTGTGTACCTGCCAACTTTCTCTCTTGGCATTTTTAGCCCAGAGAGTGAGAGGGATGTCGGGGAAAATGAGGTGCACACCAAGACAGTGAGTGATATCCTGGGCAGCCTCCTGCAGCATCCCGGTGAGCCCAGCAGTTTAGCCTGCTAGGTCAGAGGGAAGCCTGGGAGCTTGGCTTCTCCCGTGGCAGAGATAGGACCCCAAGGTAGCCAGACAACTCGTCCCTGGAGCTGGGGTGCCACCCCGTGGCTGAGGGTGCTTCTGACCTGAGGGCTGCAGCCCTGGCCTGGGAGGGCATTGCAGCCACACCCCCAGAAAAGGCTTCATTGTCAGCGAAGGGCAAGATGAGTTAAGCAGAGATGTCTACTCAGCTGGAGCAGGTCAAGAAAACTATAACTATAATGTCTGCAAAGCCAGGAGCACACAGATTGGTAAAGAAACCTGCCCCATAGTTCAGAGCAGATAGAAAAAGTCATTCTAGAGACCCAGACCTTTCTTTCTGTTCCTAAATTTATTGAAGGCACGCTTCTTTCCACTATGCAACACACACACACACACACACACACACACATTTTAGAATGAAAGAGAAGGTAAACGGAGATGCTAACTTGTCCAAAAGAAACTGAACAGTACCTGAATTTCACTTAATTTTGTGTTTCTTTTTATACACAAATGTGTAAGTATAATGCAGGGGGAAGGGCAGGGATATGGTTTGTAAATTTCTAATGATTTGTAACATTTATAAACTTAGGAAGCAACTTTGCTTTCCAAGAAGTTTCTCTATTTTCATCTCACATCTGGAAGACAAGGGAGCAGCAACTGCTAAAGTTTACTGCCTAAAACCAAGAGTGAGACCAAGAGTGGGCAGAGACGAATATGATACCATATGAGACACTTGATGCATACTTGCTTGTTCTCCTTTAGTCTTCCATGAGGTTGAAGCAGGCGGCCAAAGACAAAATGGCTTCCCCAAAATGGAGGAGACCTTGCTGGGGCTATGGGTGACATCGCAGGGTGGAAATGAGGGAGTGGGAGAATTCCACAGCTGAGCTACTTTCTTGAGCTGCTTTCCCTAGCGAGTGGGATGGAGGGGGCGCCTGGGTGGCTCAGTTGGTTAAGTAACTGCCTTTAGCTCAGGTCATGATCCCAGGGTCCTGAGATCGAGCCCCACAGCAGGCTCCCTGGGAGCCTGCTTGTCCCTCTGCCTGCCCCTCGCTGGTGCGCTCGCGCTCGCTCGCTTGCTCTCTCTCTAACAGTAAATAAACTCTTTTAAAAATTTTTTTAAAAAGTGGGATGGAGGGAGTGTGAGAAGGTGAAAGCTAGAATGCATAGTGGAAAGGACTGTTGGTTATAGAGCCGTTTAAAATCATATACACTGACAACTATGTCCACAGATCTTCATATTGTAATCTTATTTTCCATGGACTGCCATAATATAAAAACAATCGATTTTCATCATTACGTTAAAATAGGTGTATTTTATCCTGGCATCACACCAAGAGGGAAGTGTATCTCCTTCCCTCTTCGTCCACTGTCACGTGGTTAATGATGTGACGAAATAATATCATTGATGCTGGAGCCCATTTAACCATATGAACACATACTCTGACTATATCGTGTTGGTGGATCTGTATTTTACTTCAATGGATACTTTAAATGAGTACAATTTTAAATAATATGGTGAGAAGGGGATTAAGGTTTCTTAAATGCATTCATAGCTACTCTAGCCTAGCATGACTGTTATCTTTTTTGTGGTCGCTGGCTAGTATTTACTCACATACATATTTTGTTCCTACTTACAATCAGAACATACAATTTTATATACAGCGTTCTTTATCATTCTCCATATTACCACTTATTTATTACTTTAATGGCTACTTAATATACCGTGGAGTTAATATACTGACATTTTCTTAGATTCTCCCCTATTGGATACACGTATTGTTTCCATTATTCACTATAATGAATAAGGCTGCCATGAACATATTCCTGACTATGCCATTTTCTAATTTTGAATTATTGCCTTGAGATAATTTGTAAGATTACTAAATCCAAGGATATAAATATATTTAGGGCCTCTTAATGCATGTATAGGTCAGATTGGAGGTTCATTGGGCTGTAGTACCGCCAGAAATATATGAGCTTATCATTTGTTTTCCTAATAATCTCATCTGCATTTATATTTTATGATTTATAATTTTAGTTAACATAATCTGTGTCACTTTTTTATTTATTTGTATTTCTTTCATTGCAATTCAGATTTTTAAAGTTTACATATGGCTTCACATAAGCCTTACTATTAGTGAGGCTTAATCAAGGAAATCACTTACATATCAGACAAGCACATGTTCAAATGCCAGCTCACACCCCTTCTTGTAACATGTCAATCAGCCTCTCAAAAAAATAAAAATAATAATGATTTCTTCATTCATGAAGAACTAATGACAGTGAGACCTGCTTCCTAAAGTTGTTGAAATGATTTGATGCATTAACTGATGTCCCATGTGTGAGCAACACACAGGGAATGATTTCTACTTCTTCCCTCGGTCTCTGCCTCCCTCAACTCCTCTACCAACTTTCCTACCCCTGATCTCTTCTTGTGTAGATTATCTATTCGAATTCTCTTGGTACAGAGTTTCATAGAAGCTGCTTTGTCATTCCAGAGTCTACATCCATGGGGGGCCCATTGTCAGCGTTTTCTAGAGAACTGACTTCTATCTTGCCAGGAAGTGCTAGTTATGTTGCAGAGTGCTGAGTTCAGATCTGTCGGACCCCATGAATTAACTAAGTGTTCACACAAAGGAATGGGTGATACATTCAACATAAATGTCTTTCCATAGATTACTCATTCTAGGATTCTGTGGATAGTCCAGTTTCTCTATCAAATGTCTTTTCTCCAGGTTTCCTCCATTAGGTTCCTCGAAGATACTTTGATTTGATTATTAGCCTCTTTCTGTTGGCTTTGGGTAACACTTCATCTGAATCCTCTATGTATTGCATCCCGCCCAAGAATCAGCTTCCTTCTGTAGTAACAAGTGCAGTGGGTCAAGCAGTCGAAAGACAGGACAGTTGCTGAAGTTGCATCCTGGATGACACCATCATTTGGATTTTGTCTGTCTTACCTCTAAGGTCTGTTTTCCAGGCATTACTGCTCTATAGTGGTGGCCTGGCATTAATAGCCACCTTGAGGGCCTTTGTAGGAGGAGCTGTCTTTCCAAGCAAATATTCTTCTTGAAAGCGAAAATAACTTCTAATATAAGGTATGAGAAAGCCTGTTAACAAGCATATCGTTTCTCAGTTGGGAAAGCATTGAAAATATAAATGTCTGTCCTCTTCCATGAGGGCAAGGCAGTCAAGGGGGTGGGGGTACCAAAAAAATGCTCCCGTCTCTCACCTTCATGATGAGAAATCGAACTGAGTAAGATACAGTTTAAGCAGTTTTCCTTAGGGGTTTTTATTAAAGAGGAAAGAGGGACGAGGGAGAAGAGTCGTCTGCGGTCTCTTGCAGCCTCAGCAGCTGTACTTTCGTCTCATCCTCTGGAGAAAGCTACGGGCTCCTTTCGATTTTTTATTTCTTGCATAAGCCTTTATTTTGTGTGTCGCACCCAAGGTTTCTTCGTGTTTGCCCTGCTAAACCCGCTTTCCCCCCATCTCCGTGCCCACTGTCCCCGTTTTGGTCACAAGTGAGCACTGGCCTCTCTTCCTATCTGAGTGGATGCGACAATCGTAACTGCTTACCGACATCAAAGCCCTTCTGCCACACGCGGCCCCCGCCAGGTTGTTGGAGTACTGACAGTTTCCGCGGCCAAAACCCGCCGAGCCTGAGAGAGGCTCCTGTGTGACAAGTCCGCAGAGGGACTTCAGGGATCCCCACGGGGTTTAGATGGAGTGACCGGGGTTTCCCGCACGGCTGGGCAGCCCATGGGCGCTGCCGTGCCTGCCAGGGGCCGCACCGAGACGCCTAGCCTTGGGAAACATCCCAATCACAAGGTGCAGAAACACGCACTTAGAAGCCCCGTCTTGTGTTTCTGCCCCATACTTGCCTTCGTGAGGCTGGGAACAGAGAGGGTGATAGACAGGGCCGTCGTGCCCAGACCCTCTCTGCCACACCCAGCAAGAAAGTGCCTGACCTGAAACAGGATGGTGAGTGGAAGGATTTTGGAACAGGGCTCACGTTCTCCACAATTACGGGGGTAGGTGTCTTTGTGAGTCCTGTTAGGCTGCCTCGCACTAATTGGAATCCGTAAAAAGATGTCGTGCCGTTTGCTGGTGTACGTTCTATTTTCTTCACGCTATTGTATGACCCTTAAGGCGGCTTTCGGAACATGCCATTCTCCCTCACAGCTTCCTGCATTTGAACACGCTGCCCGAATATCCTTCTCCTCCCTTCCACCCCCGTGTCCCTTTGTCTGTCTGCCACTTTCCAACTCGGCATTCAAGACTCAGCTTAAAGATCTATAAAGAACTTCTCAAATTCAACACCCAAAGAACAAATAATCCAGTCAAGAAATGGGCAGAAGATATGAACAGACATTTCTGCAAAGAGGACATCCAAATGGCCAACAGATACATGAAAAAGTGCTCCACATCACTCAGCATCAGAGAGATACAAATCAAAACCACAGTGAGATACCACCTCACACCAGTCAGAATGGCTAAAATTCGCAAGACAGGAAACAGATGTTGGCGAGGATGCGGAGAAAAGGGAACCCTCTTACACTGTTGGTGGGAATGCAAGCTGGTACAGCCACTCTGGAAAACAGTATGGAGGTTCCTCAAAAAGTTGGAAATAGAGCTACCCTATGACCCAGCAATCGGACTACTGGGTATTTACCCTAAAGATACAGATGTAGTGATCCAAAGGGCCACATGTACCCAAATGTTTATAGCAGCAATGTCCCCAATAGCCGAACTATGGAAAGAGCCTAGATGTCCATCAACAGATGAATGGATAAAGAAGAGTTGGTATATAGATACAATGGAATACTATGCAGCCATCAAGAGAAATGAAATCTGGCCATTTGCAACGACATGGATGGAACTGGAGGGTATTATGCTAAGCGAAATAAGTCAATCAGAGAAAGACAAGTATCACATGATCTCTCTGATATGAAGAATTTGAGAGGCAACGCGGGAGTTTGGGGGGGTGGGGGAGAGAAATGAAACAGGAAGGGATGGGGAGGGAGACAAACCATAAGAGACTCCTAGACTCAAGAAATGAACTAAGGGTGGCTGGGGGGTAGGGGGGTAGGGATAGGGTGGCTGGGGTGTGGACATTGGGGAGGGTATGTGCTGTTAAGTGCTGTGAAATGTGTAAGCCTGACGATTCACAGACATGTACCCTGCAGCAAATAATACATTATATGTTAATAAAAATTAAAAAAAAAGACCTCCCAATTGGTGATGCCCACCTCTGTACCCTGTCTATGCCGTGGCCAGGCAAGTAATCGGATGATCTTCATCTATCGTGGCCTCTTCTGTTTGCCTGGACTCGGCTCTTCGAAAGCAGGACCAGGTCTTACTCAGTTTCCAACCCAACACCTGGTTCATGTTACTCACTCCGTAAAGGTTGATCAAAATGATGCGTGAATGTCACATACTTATTGCTGTGAAATAGATTGTGCTTATTTGCTGTAAAACTTCGGAAGGGAATTCAGCACTTAGCTTTCTGTAAGTAATACAAATATATATGCATTTGCGTACATATTAAGGGGGAAGGCTAATAAAGTACTCCCAGTTATTGGAAGTTTCTGACTGAGGACATGGGACCCCTGGACAGCGACCACCAGACATGATGTTTGCATGGACCACTAGGCTCCACAAACTCGTCGTTCCCCCAGTGACGTGAATCACTCATTCATTCATTCAGCAGGATGCTAACAGATACTATAGAAGAAAAGGGGTTCTTGGTGAATATCTCGAAAATGCTGACGTAAATCTCTATTTATAGAATTTATCATTTAATTAAAATACCATCTCTGGAGGAATAGGAGAAGGGTGATCAAAAGGTACAAACTTCCTAAGAGTTCTCATCACAAGGAGAAAGAAGTCATTCTTCCTTACTTTTTTGCTTTGTTTTTATGGGATCTGTATGAGATGATGGTTGCTAACTAAACTCAGAGCAATGATCATTTCACTGATTTCACAATGTATGTTGTGTGTACATCATATTATATTTCATATCTCAATATTTATCTCAAAAAATATTCAGATAATTTTATCTAATTTATAGATTTATAATTTATAGTGTAAATCTATTTATAAATTTATAGATCTATAAATTTATAAATTATTATAAATTATAATTTATAATAAATTATCTAAATAATTTATCTCAATAAAACAGTAAAAATACATAAAATGCTCTCTCACAGTTTAGTGACCCAAGTAGCCTCCTTCATCTTTTATTTTAATTTAGATTAATTTGCCCCTTCTTTATTTGTTTGATTTTCAGCTTTCGTGGTGACATGGCACCTGTTTTCTTTCTACAAGAGAAATTCAGCACACAGCAGAGTCCTTGATCAATTGGATTGCTTTGATGATCCCCCCTGGAACAGGTATGTAAATTTTCCGTATATGCTTACCCATTGTTTTGAATCACATTTACGATTCAACATGAACCGTTCCTGTTATTCTTGTTGTTCACTGAGATTGCAGTATGTCCCGAGGAGTAAAATTTGTGTCAGAGATGACCTTTGTCTTTTCTGCTTAGAAATATATGTTTATTGCATGACTTAGCATACTCCTAAAGACTCCTTTATTTTATTTCTTATGTGATACACATTAAACATACACTCATTCCAGGAAAGGGGGAAATTCTATGCTCATATGATTCTGAAAATAATAAGATTCATCTACAATTCTATGGAAATCAAGTGTATGAAATATGAGATATGAAATATCCTCTTGTATGTTTATGAGTATAATATCTATAGTTCAAGAGTCCAACAGAAAGGTGTAAACTTCTTTTTTTCTAAAAATTAGTCCAGGCTTAGACAAAACTGAAAGCTAAATTATGAACTAAATAACTACACATGTGAAATAATTAGTGATCCCTTGATCTCTGAGGTTTGTGACAATTACTCCCTTGGTGTATCATGATATAAATGTGGTTTAAGAAACAAAATATATAGTATTTGGCAGTTTTATTATATAATGAATTCTTTTGAAGGAAATGTTCTAAAATTAGATTCTTATAGGATATGAGCCATGTAACTCTTGATGTGATTCCGTTCAGACAACTGTGTGTGTGTGTGTGTGATGTTATCACTAAGGGATACTTGATTACAAGATTCATTGCTTTCTGGTATTCAACTTTTAAAATATTAGGAATATGGTAAGCTTTGTTGAGATACTGGCATAAATTTAAAAACGCATCCCATCTATATAAATTATATTTTCAAAATTAAAACTCTATAACAATACCCGGGGCCCCCCTCCAAAAAAGGTGCTGAAAACCACATTTGGGAAGTAGCACAGACTTGAGAGTTAATCAGCTATGAGGACCTCGCTTTATTATTTAATGCACTATCTTGCAAGAATTTTTTTATGTTGCTTTAGGAAGACTGTTATTATTACTTAACTTGGAAGGGAGGGAGAATTACAGTGTACCAGATACACCAGATCACCTTTATTCTTAATGAAGGATCAGGTAATTAATGAGTGTGTTTCCAAGAGTCTCCAAAGAATTTCACTCCTATGTTCCGTGAGCGTCTGAAATCCATAATTAGAGTTTAACTCCCCGATTTAAGCAGAATTTGCAGCTGGTCACCTACATGTCAGATCCATCTCCGTTTGTTTCTTTTTACTGGCTTTGGTTTGGTTTTGTGATCGACCCAAAATGGATATGTATGTGTTTTTAAAAATTATCAAATCCAAGAACCAGGTGAGTTCACATGAAAGCCTAGGTTCCCAGTCTTCTCTCTCTCTGTCACTGGCACCGCCATTAAACCAGTTACTCATTTAAGTAATCTCTTTGCCATACAAGAGAATATTCCCTCTACTTAACCCCTCCACATCTGCCCCATCAAATTCTTCAAGTTTAGTCCGGACTCAATGGGTCTCAGCCCTCGGGGTGAGAAGATGCTAATGCCCAGGTTGTACCCAGAAAATTAAGTCCAAACCTCAGAGGGTGGACCTGGGGCTTCAGAATTTTTTAAAAAGGGCTTCAAGTGATTTATAGGTGCAGTTGGGGTTTAGAACCACTGCTCTGAAATCTCTATTCACCTTTATGTCGGTTTTCACAGCCGCCCTCAAGGTGCAAGTGACATCCATCACTGCCTTGTCTCCGCAGTGTTCCTCAATAGTCCCAAAATCACCTCGCTCCTCTTCTGGTCCCAATTCAATCCATTCTCCACCCAGCAGCCAGAGTGATTGTTGATAAATAAGTAGAAAAATGTCTGGTCAATTCCTGCTCACACCTCTTCAGTATTAACAGCAGTAATGAAGGTAACTGCTAATGATCCTTTATGCTTTGGTGGCATGACGACCAAGTTCAGGCTTTGTTGAAAGACCGAGTCACGGAGGCAGTGAATTTCAGGAGCAAATGCAACAAAGGGCCTGGACGGTGTAGCTGAAGATACCAAGGCAGGTGTCCTCCACCCGCGCATCAGTCCTCGGCCTATTCTTCTGCTTGCCACGCCCTCCGGGCAGTGAGTCAGAGGCCTGAAGTGTTGCCGATGTTTCCCACAAACTGCCGCTCAATGCGTTCCTGGTCTCACGTTACTATCGGGAGCAAAGAGATTTCATAATTTGTCGGTGACACTATTACAAGATTAATTTTATGGCACAGCCACCAACACTTATTAAATGTCCCTCCTTCATGGTAGATTTTCAGGCAGAGTAACAGAATTAGGGGCATGTGTTCGCTGGGTGGGGAGGTAGTGGTTATAGCTGGGATCTTGTCCTCTGTAGCTCAGATATACAGGCCTTTCTTCTCGCCAATAAATAATGTAAACCCGGTATTTATCTGAGCGGCACTGGAGACATTTTCTTCCTCATGGTGACTGTCCAGTGACTTTAGAAACCGCTGTTTCAGCCACTGAAATCTTTGCTTTAGACGCTAACCACCCTGTAGATGCTGCCCTTCCCATGGGAAGGGAAGAAGATAAGGTGTCATCAAAATGCTTTTGTCAAAAAGGACACCCTTTGAAGGATAGCGATGCTATTTTAATCAGAACTTTAAAACAAATCAATAAATGTAAGCTGCTTTGCTGCAGAGTGGAAACTTGGATTCGTGTCAGCGCCCCCTTGTACCCGGCGTAATCAACTTCTATTTTGTGCTTTTATTTCATGCCGTCTTCCACATAGGACCTTGAGCGGCTCACCATTTACGTTATTAAAAAGTTCAAGGGGCTGCGTGCGTTCAGAACAGAACAAAAATGTGCACTTGACATTCAGGTAATGGAGACCCGTGGGGAGGTTATCAGTGCAGCTCCCTTCTTTACGCTAAATTATTTTCATCAATGAAGCTGAAGTGTGTTTGGGGACCTAATTTAACCAAATAATATGCCTGCGCAGTACTATCTTTCATTTAAGAAAATCATTGGTATTTTAAGCTTTCTCCTAAACGTCTGTTTGATGGGGCGGGGTGGGGGGGTGAAGAATGAGAACAAAATACACAGAGAGAGAGACACACACACACACACAAACACAGAGACACTATCCTTAGAGACCCAGGATGGGACAGGGCTTAGTAATGAGGTGCCTGTGCATTTCCTTTTGGGCTCAAGGTGGATTGGTCTTGTGTAGGGTTCTCTCTGGTGAATAAAGCTTTAAAAAGGCCACAGAATCTTTTCATGCTGTTTTAGGAATTTATTTGAAAGGATTCAGGCAGCGATGCCCCTTATGTTTTAGAGTTTTACATTAGCACAGGCAAAGCTTTTCAAATAATATAAAGCCCTTTTTTTTTTTTTTTTTTTTTCCGAATTCCTTCTATCCCCGAATCTCTGGGTTCTGGACAGAGGAAGATTAAAATCTCTATAAAGTCTACCATATTGCCACCACATGAAACAGCTATTGAGAGAGAAATTAATAGTGTCTGAAATGAACCTTGGGTTAAGCATAGTTCACTTTGTATTTTCTATGACTTTTTTCATTTGCCTTGACGTCTCTTTAATCAGAGAGTTTCCCTAAAACTGACCTACAGTTGGTCCAGATTTACTTTAAAAATTGAATATAAAAGATAGATATATCCTATGTTTGTTATAGGTCCGACGCACTATGGTGCTTGATAACACTGAGTTCATTCTCAATACTTGTCTAATTTTGTATTGATATATCAAAAGGCTCCAAAAATACTACACTTATTTATGTAGCTATGTACGAGTGCATCAGACTTTTTCTTATTGCTGTCATTCCATTAGTACCTCACGCTGACTCTTGAGAGTGAATATTTTAGAACAAAACATACGGTCTTCCAGTACTCTCCATGTTTGGACTCCACATTAGACGTTAGTAAATATCTGTGGAATTTGCGGAATGAATAATTCCAATGCATTTTACTTTTAGACACAAGCTAGGAAGTGACTTGGCCAGTGAACTACACAAATGAAATAATGAGAAATGAAGATGGTCATTAATCAGGTCAGAGACTGTATCTGATGTGTTCTGCCGAAGCAGAGAGATGGGCATCATTTTTAAAGGATTTGAACAGTCAAAGGACCAGGAAAGCTCATATTTTGTTAGCAGCTCATCCTGATGTTATTAAAGCCATGGCTGGTTACTTCCTTCTTCTTCCCCAATATTTTCATCTTTAATTTTTTTTTCCTGCCATGTTGAGATGTTCTAGTGTAAAACCTCCTAACGGAGGTGCCTTATCTTTTGAAACTCTGCTAGGTCATGTCGACAAACCTGAAAAGGTAAAATACTACAGAGTGGCTATAAATACTAGTCTGGTTAAGAAAGAATTGCATTAGTGAACAGCTGAATAGCTTCTGATGCGTCCACGCAGACGGTCCGAATGGATATGTCTTCACAATACTAGAAACCCTTGATACATGAAGTTATTTTTCTCAGTGGTTGGGAAACTTCACTTTGAAACTAGATTGCGTTCGTTATGTAATGACACACAGTGTTGTTATATGTTGGGAACTCCTGGCTGACTCAGTTGGAGGGGCCTGCAAATCCTGATCTTGTTGTGAGTTTGAGCCCCATGTTGGGTGTAAAGATTACTTAAAAAATAAAGTCTTTAAAAAAAGAGAGAGATTAACTCGAAAACCAAAGGTTGAAGATAATAATTAAAAGATATTCTTGGAGGATACAGCCTTAAGAGAGTAATGTGTTGTTGAGACCATCTTGGTGGTATATGTGACTGAATCCTGTTAAGTCCTCTATATAAACTTTTAAGATTCTGGTGGGGAGGTGTAGAAATCTACTCAGCTTGTGGCTGCTTGAAAAAAGCCTCCTGTGTACGTTCCCTTACTTACTAAATCTGCCACTTGCAAAAAAAAAAAAAAAAAAAAAGATATTCTTGGAGATATATTTGTATTATAAAGAGAAAAGATAGATATTAGTCCTGGTTTGTTTTAAAGTAGCGTAAACCTTTTTAATTCTCTCCACAGGAGTTTTTAATAACATTTACGTGAAAATGCGATCTGCTTGAATGTTATTCATTTGTTTCCTTGAAAAACACAATGAGATTTTTCTCAGTTAATTTTTGTTTCAGGGGAGGATTCTAACTGAAGTGTGACAAATTTAAGATGCAGGAGGAAGGACGAGTAGTAAAATATTAATGGGACCAATTGTTGCCTTGGCTTTGAGCATTTCCTCTGTGCCCAGACAGATTTACACTCAGGCACAGGCTAAGTAAACATTTGCATAAAAAGATGATAAGAACATGAATAAAATTGTAAATTTCCCTGATTAGAATTTTTTAAAAAAGAAAAAAACAAGTGAAAAGAATTGTAAAATAGTAGGGTTCATGAATTAGATTTTTGATAATGCTGCGTGGTACAAAGCATAAAATCGGTCCCCAAATGTAAAATTATTTTGTATTGGGAATGTCCTGTACGTTGCACTGTGTCTTCCTAGAGCCTAAGTTTCTGCTTTTGGAGGGATCTTAAAACTGACTGCATACTTTTACTGACTGCATACTTTGTGTCAGACATCCATAGGCACTGAGGCTATGACAGAGAATAAAACAAAAAGCTGTGCCTTTTTGGAGGTCATGTCACAGTAGGAGAGAGAGAAAGTACAGAGATACACATGCAAATGTTGAGGGTCAGGGAAATCGGTCTTAGTAAGGGTATTAGAGCAATCCAGAATCTTGGTGGGGAAAGTGTGTGGTGCAGCATTCTTTTAAAGAGAGTGTTCAAAAAGTTCTTTTTAGTAATGTCACATTAGAAGAGAGACCTGAAAAAGGGCAAGGGACCAGTATCAGCAAAGGCCTTGAGGTAGGAGCATGTTGGAGGTGTTGAGGAGAGGCAGGGAGGAGTCAGAAGCCTGGAATAGCAAGTAGGAAAACCATGAGAAAAGGGAATCACATCAGAAATGTGGACAAGGGGGGCATCTGGGTGGCTCAGTGGGTTAAAGCCTCTGCCTTCGACTCAGGTCATGATCTCAGGGTCCTGGGATTGAGCCCCACATCGGGCTCTCTGCTCAACGAGGAGCCTGCTTCCCCCTCTCTCTGCCTGCCTCTCTGCCTACTTGTGATCTCTCTCTGTCAAATAAATAAATAAAATTAAAAAAAAAAAAAAGAAACGTGGACAAGGAACAGATCATGCAAGGCCAAGTAGGACCTTGAATTCTAGACAAAGTGACCTGGGAAGCCTTTGGAAGATTTTGAGCAAAGAAGTGACATAATCTAAGGATTTTATACAAGGATCATTCCGATTTTTCTTTGAAGAATAGACGGGGGAAGGGGTGCAATTATCGATAATTTACAGATGCGAGGAGTAGACTGGAATATTTCCTTCTTGCACAGCCACACCCAGTTGTACGGAAGGTCTCCATGAGCCCAGCTAAGAGTCTGAGGGGCTTATTAGTACAAGAACAAGGAGAGTGGATATAAGTATGCAAGGATCTGTTTCAGTGTCATTCATAGAGGTAGGATATGGGGTAGGAGGGCCAAGTTTGTGGAGGGGAGGTCGTGAGTTAGGGTTTGAACGTGAAAAATATGAGGCGCTTAGATCAACTAGTGGAATATTTGGGAGGGACATAAGGGAGTTGTCTGGTTGGAGAAGATTGGAGGTTCTTTTGTATTGTTATATGTCAGCTCAAGCCCTGGAAACAAGAGTATGTCACATGAAAGAGACAAGAACCCTAGGGATATTGATGCTTCTGAGCATGGTTGTAGAACATATTCAGAGGGTCACCTCACCCTCAGAGGGAGAGAGGGTGCCGGTGGGTAGAGTTCTCTTTTTCTTCGGTTCTCTTTGCCTTTTTGCCTTAACATCCAGAATGCCATGGATTTGCATCTTCAACTTACTGTGAGAGCCAGTTTTTGGACATATAATACTTGAAATTCCTAAGTTGATCCCAGCAACGCAAAATAATCACCAAAAGTAGGGGCTGTATTAACATAAATTGAGCATATTTTCATGTAAAAGTACTTTTTCATCTTAAGGAAAAAAGTTACTTAAAAATAGGACTGTTTTTCTCAAAAAGTTACCCCTTATATGGAAATTCACAGTAAATTATTTTCTCTCTCCTTTGGGGAAGGATCATCATTTAAAAGAGTTGCATATGGTTGTTTGTGTTAGTATTCTTAAAATTCATGTTTCTGAGACATGTAGTGACTGATAATTTTTAAATATATATTTATCTCTAATTCATCTGCTTATAATAAGATACCTAAACACACGTGTATATATATAGTTACATGTACATACACATACATTCTATATATGTATATATATAGTAATCCATGAATTATCTCTAATTCATTTGCTTGTAACAAAATACCTAGGTGCGTACACAGACACACACACACACGCGCGCAGTAATCCAAGAGAAAGGAATCCAGAGAGTTGATGAGAATCTATACAGTATCCAGAGTTGAATTAGTAAGAGTAGCAGAAAGCAGAAACCTTTGCTTAGAGAATAGTCTGTACATGAGACCAAAGGAGCTCAAGGACCAGCCTCACTCAGGAAAATTTGCCAGGCTAGGGTGGGAGTTGTTAAGGACCGAGGCCTTGCTGCCAAACTAGAGAAAGCCACTTAGGGGCTGGAGAAGCCATGAGATAGTCCCGATTGGCTAAGAATCATTCAGGGTGGCAGAGCGGGAGCTGGGCATTGAGGGGCTTGAAGGACTGACTCAAGATCTTCAGGAAGCAGTTGGATTTCATTTGAAACCTGTAGGAAGAGCTCATCAGGCTTGTAAAGAGACGCCTTGGTAAATGTGATTAAGAACTTTCAAAGAGTAATTTTTCTTAAATGTGATGGATATGCCTTGCGTTTGCTCAAAGAACTTTACCTTCCTCAACATGTTTTTAGGAAAGTTTCCCAACTCCTACCCAAAAAAAAGGAAGAAAAAGAAAATATTTTAAAGATCAGAGGGTACAAGCTTTTTATCCTTTAGCCAAGAGACATAGATAATATAGACCATGTATTAGGTTTAATTTAAATAAAATGTCAGCTGGAGGGAATAACTACTAAGCAATTATCTGAAGATAGATTAGAGTGACATTAAGCTGTGTCTACCTTGGGATCTCATCATATAGTAGTTCATCCATTTTAAGTTTTAAATATTGTTCCTAGGGAGAAAATAGTCAATCATAATTTTAAACGAACTCTAAATGTTTTATGTTGTATTTGCCTTTTCTGTTCAGTCATGCTGACATCTCCTAATCTGGGTGTGCATAGGGCTAGTGGATTGAATGGTTTTCTTCATATTTTGTTGTGAAATAGAATGTCTGCTTTTAGGCTCAGGGCTTACAGCTCCCCAAGGCACATCATCTGAGGATTTTCCCCCATGACCAAGTGTCTAGAAAGATCAGTTGTGAAATAATAAAATCAAAGGATACTTATTTCAGTGTTTTGACAAGGATCCTGAAGCAAGAGACCTTAGGGGACGAAAGTATCTCAAAATGAATTAGCAAATTCAGATGTCACCAGTATCTTAGGTCCGTTCCCCCTAGGCTTGTTTCCTGGAATCTGTTCCAGGTTCTTTCTCTTGAGTCTGAAAGGTGGTCTCTCTCTTAGGCATCTTGAGCAAAACAAATACATCTTTGAGATAAATGTTCAGAGACTGGAATCAGTCAGGGAAGGAAAAAAAAAATCAATGGGGCATCTGTCTTTTGGAGAAACCTGCCTTGTTTGTGGTACCAGTTGCCAGAACCTTCTACATATGCTCCGGCCAAGTGATTCGATAGGGCAAAGGATGGAGTTTAAGAGAATTAAGGTTGTAGAATCAATACACTGGAATTTAAACTCTAGTTAGAGGTAATTTTCAAAATAACTCAAAATAATTCATAATAATTCCCAATAATTGAAGGCCTGCGGTTAGTTACAATTTTGAAAGACAAAATAAGACAAAAAGGGACAAAATAAGAACTAGCAGTTGAGGTGAGCTAAGAACTATCATGCCGATTTGGCAATGTCACCGGCTCTTTTCAAAAATAGCGAGCTAATCCCGCTGTTATGTTCAAAACTGATGAGACCCTAATGAGTACATTGGTTCCATTACTCAAGAGGAGGGTGGAGAATTTGAAAAGAATTTAGAGGGTAATCCCAAAGGTGAGTAATAGAACAAAAAGCAGGAACAGTTAAGAAAACCAAAGAGCTTCTCAAGAAGGACTTCAGTAATGTTTAAACTCGGCAACAGCTCCTTACGAGAAGATGGTGGTCTTTTCTGCGTTCCTTCTGCAGGACCAAACAGACAGCAACGAGGCACGAAGGCTTTGATGCCACAGGACGAAAAATCGTTGCTTGACCATGGAATTGGGAAGTAGCAAGTGTGGGAGCTAAAGATTGTAAAGTTTAATTGTTCAAAGAATTGAGGTATAGAGAAGATGTGTTTCTGTGTATTTGTTTGGGTTTCCATGAGTTCTGTCCTCAGACTGACTCCTTAGTCTTTTCTAACCATTTCTGTGCATTTATTTCTTCACTGCTTGAGAGAAATACATCTCAGTGCATTTAGGAATAGAAATCACATCATCAGAGGGTATGCAGCATTTGCATTGCTGCTCTGCACTCATGCACACTTCTGTTTGCCCCACGTTTTCTTCACACAGGTTTGTGAGAAAGGTATTGTGAGGGACGCCTGGATGGCTCAGTTGTTAAGCATCTGCCTTAGGCTCAGGTCATGATCTCAGGATCCTGGGATGCAGCCTTGCTCGGTGGGGAGCCTGCTTCTCCCTCTGCCTCTGCTACTCCCCCTGCTTGTCCTCTCTCTCTCTCTCTCTCTCTCTTTCACTCTCCGTAAAAAAAATCTTTAAAAAAAAAAAGGAAAAAAAGAAAGAAAAAGGAAAGTATTGTGATTGGTACCCTCAGCTCTCTACACCATCATGGCCCGATAGTTCAAAACAGAGGCCATTTTCTATTTTGTTTACAAGGTTACAATAACTTTAGAGAGCACTGTGGATTGAATTGCATGCTCCCAAATTAATATGTTGAAGCCCTAACTTCCAATGCAATTTTATTTGGAGATAGGGCTTTTAGGAGGTAATGAAGGTCAAACGAGATCATAAGGATTGGTCCTAATCCCATAGGATCGGTGCCCTTGTTAAAAAAGAAAAAACCTTTTTTTAATTTTTTTTAATACCTTCCTGATCCCCAAGAATCAAATATTTCAGAACTTTCATCTTGAACCTCCGTAACCTACAGAACTGTGAGCTGTTTGTATTTTTGAGCCACCCAGTCCGTAGCATTTGGTTATGCTAACGTGAGTACACTAATAAGAGCAATGTTTGCTGCTTGACTCTCATAATCTCATTTGTCTCAAGCTGGCTTTAATTAGCAGAAACCTTAGAAAATCAGAGAAGACTTTTTTCATAAGTATTGGTGTAGAGGTGAAGGGCTGGGGGAGTTGTGATTGGAGGGACAAGAAGGGGACGGTAAGATAAGAAAAGCTCAAGGCATGCCCACCTTGGACCGTTTCTCATTAGAGTGAAAACAGACGTGGGTTATGTCATACGTGTGAAACATCAGAACATTTTTTTTAAAGATTTTATTTATTTATTTGACAGAGAGAGAGAGAGATCACAAGCAGGCAGAGAGGCAGGCAGAGAGAGAGGGAGAAGCAGGCTCCCTGTTGAGCAGAGAGCCCAATGTGGGGCTCGATCCCAGGACCCTGAGATCATGACCTGAGCCGGAGGCAGAGGCTTAACCCACTGAGCCACCCAGGCGCCCCCCAGAACACTCTTTAAGTCAGACCTCTTTAATGCTTTAGTGAACAGATCAAGATATAAACTTACGGGGTTTTCTATGATTTCATTCATAGTGGGGATTATTTTTCCAATATTAATAAAAGATGGGCTAGCCTCTGGCCAATCCTTAAATGACCATAAGCCGTATTACAGAAAGATGATTTTCAATTCCTTTTCACATAGCAGTAATTTCTATATTAGATACTGTGTATCAAGACGCAATGAGTTTTACACTATTAGTATGGTAAACAATTATCAGGTCTTCAGATATCTGTGAAGTTTAAGGGAATTAAGAACAAAAGTCAAAATATAATGAGACAAGAATTACCTATCAAAAGCGATTATGACTTGGGTTGTCAGTTGAAGACTTTGATCTGATGCCTACTCCCAGTACCATAGGAATTAAGCCAAGAAAGGCATCATTACGAATTACTCAAAGAAGATAACTCAGAGTTATGGAACTTAGGCACGATTTCTTCTAGGACATTAGCACAGTTAAAAACGTTTTGTTCATGGGGCACCTGGGTGGCTCAGTGGGTTAAAGCCTCTGCCTTCGGCTCAGGTCATGATCTCAGGGTCCTGGGATTGAGCCCCTGCATTGGGCTCTCTGCTCAGTGGGGAGCCTGCTTCCTCCTCTCTCTTTGCTGCCTCTCTGCCTACTTGTGATCTCTCTCTCTCTGTCAAATAAATAAATAAAATCTTTAAAAAAAAACAAAAACGTTTTGTTCTTATGTTTGTATATTCATACAGATGACTGCAGTTGCTCAGTAAATACCTTACATGAAGGAGTGAATGCTCAGAATAAAAGACCACTATGAGCGATAGATACTAATCTAAGAACTAACTCACAGATTTGCTGTAGAAGCTTGGAATTAAATGTTGTCTTAATGACCCTCGCTGGATTCAGTATGATCCGGCAAATTTAGAGAATCATCAGGCCTAGAAATACACTGAACCAGAATTCCTAAGGGTTTTGCAGCTACTAATTTCTCATTTTGTCATAGTGCTCTTCTTTGAGGTGGATGTTATGATCATCACTCCCATTTTGCAGATAGTTAAGGCTAAAAATATTGTTGTTTGCATAAATCTCAAGGTAGGAGCTGAACCTCAGCTGTCTGGGTCCATCGTACTTCTGGTCTACCTGCACTCCATACTGCCTCACTTGTGAGCTTCTCTACCTCTCCGATTTGTTTTATTTTTTTTCTTTTTCTTTTTTGAGAGAGAGAGAGAGCACAAGGAAGGGGAGCAGCAGGCAGAGGAAGAAACAGGTTCTCTGCTGAGCAAGGAGCGCAGTGCAGGACTTGATCCCTGGGATCATGACCCCAGCCGAAGGCAGATGCTTAACTGACTGAGCCATTCAGGTGTCCCTCAGGTTTGTTTTAATCCTAAAGAATTTGATCAATATGGAACCAAAAACTTAACAGTTACAATGAAGATAACATTATCTTAAGATGTGAAGTCACATCATGCTTGCAAGATCGGCTTCATTTTCCACCAGGGTGGGCATGGGAGCACCCCAAGGTCAGGAAACGAGGCACAAATCCTTTGTCACAGGTTATAGGAAGGGAGCTCAGCCAAATCAGTCATAGTAACATGTATTTGTATCTATATGACTTATATAAATGAGCCATCCAAGTTCTGAATCTTTAAAAGGAGGTTAGATATTTCAAGAAATAAGAAGAGGGGGGTGCCTGTGTGGCTCAGTCAGCTTAAGTGTCTCAGGTCATGATCTCAGGGTCCTGGGATCAAGCCCCCATCAAGCTCCTTGCTCAGCAGGGAGTCAGCTTCCCCCCTCTCCCTCTGCCTCTCTCCCTGGCTTGTACTCTTGATCTTTCTCTCTCTCAAATAAATAAAATCTTAAAAAAAAAAAAATAAAGAAGAAAATGTCTTTGGCTTTATTGGTTAAAGTGCTTATGTAATGTAAATTTTTTCTTGCTTGATGATAAGTTAAATCTTTTTTCTTCGGGTTGATATTAGAATAGTAGAGACTGCCCTCTCTGTTTGAAAAATATTTTATTTCATTTTTACCTTGAGACTCTGAGCTTAAAAATCAAAAGAATTAAAGTGTTCCATTCCCTTGCAAATTAATGATCATATAAAAATGATATGGAAAGAAATTCTGAGTCATTTATGTTTTAATACAAACTTAGCATCCTAAAAATTATCACACTAATTTTGATCTGCATCATCAGTGTGTGAAAAGGTATCCTTTATTTTACTAATATGTACAGCTAATTTTAATAAAAACTGCTTTCACTTTCATACTTTTTTTTTTTTTACTTTTTAGAGTTTTATACTTATTTTTCATTGACCTCTATGTTGCAGAGCAAAAAAAAAAAAACTCAACAACAACAAAAAATACCATAGAAATGACAACATGGGTAAAATTGGCATTGATTATTAAAGAATATTTCTACTTTACTTGGGGAAAATATTCATATTTTGTATATCTTACCGTATACAACACTAACAAATTGAATTTTTTTGATTGTTGTTAATTCGGAAAATTTAGTTTACTGCTTTGATATGTCGACACATTGATATTCACATATTTATTTTATCTTGATTTCATTAGAAATATGGGAGATCTTGAGGGACCAGTAACTAAAATCATCACTCTCTTTGTGGTCAGCTACAGTCATTACATACAAAATTACATGTAAAACAATAAAGGCTTTCATGCATGTTACAAGCTTTAGTGATAGAAACTCAAACTTGGGCCATAAGAATTTTTTAAACGATTATAATAGTTACATGAAATGACTTTTTCTCTCAGAGTAGTAATCTTTAGAGGAAATGAAAAAGAAAGAACACTCATTTAGAAAATTATTTTTAAGAACCAGAGAAAAAATTTTGATTGCCTTTGAATTATTTCAGGTTTGCTGTTCTATAACTAGATCTTAAACTACACTTACATAGTTATTTAACTTCAGTTGTTTGGGTAATATGCTAGAGAATATGCACAATTCAAATATGCTAATTAATTCAAAATTATTTATCTTGATTTCTGTTTTCTAGTAAGTGGATTACCTATGTAGGCATCATAATATGTACATATTACCTCTAAACTTAACATCTTCTCCATTCTTCCCATGAATACACTGACATTCTCTCTTAAGACTTTTATTCACAACACAGAGAGTAAGTAGACCATTTTTATCAAGTATAGTACTAGAAAATACATTTCTGGATTTCAAGCCAAAGACATGATTTCTGGGCCTGACTTTGCTATTTGCTAAAATGTCTGATATTGAATAAGACACTTAACCTCCCTAAGATTATGTCTTATTAAAATAGAGGTTCTGCCTTATTAAAATAGAGATAATGAGACCTCCCCTGTGGCTTGAATGAAAATCCTATGTCAAAATATAAGTATTATATCTTGTAAACTGTAAAGTATAATAAAAATGCAAGCTCTTAGAAAAAGAAGAACAAACAAAACCCAAAACCAGTAGGAAGGAAATAATAAAGATTAGAGCAGTAATAAACAAAATAGAAACTAAAAAAAATAGAACAGATCAATGAAACCAGCAGTTGGTTCTTTGAAAAGATCAATAAAATTGATAAACCTTTAGCTAGACTCATCAAAAAAAAGGACTTGGGGAGAAGGTTTAATTAAATAAAATCAGAAGTGAAACCCACAGAAATGCAAAGAGTTATGAGATATAATATAAAATGTATAACCTCCCCAAACCAGGAACCCAAATCAGAAAGAAACAGAAAATTTGAACAGACTGAGTATCAGGAATGAAATCAAATCAGTCATCAAAAAAACTCCCAACAAACAAAAGTTCAGAACCAGACGGCTTCACAGGTGAATTCTACCAAATATTTAAAAAAGAGTTAATAGCTATTCTTCTCAAACTATTCTAAAAAATAGAAAAGGGGGGAAAACTTCTAAAGTCATTATATGAGGCCAGTATTACCATGGTGCTAAAACTGAAGACACTACAAAAAAAAAAGAACCACAGGCCTATATCTCTGATGAACATAGATGCAAAAATCCTGAACAAAGTATTAGCAAACCAAATCCAACAGTACATTTAAAAAATCCTTCACACAATCAAGTGAAATTTATTCCTGGGATATAAGGCTGGTTCAGTATTTCAAATCAGTCAACATTATTTGTCCAATCAACAAGAGAAAGGATAAAAACCATGTGATCATCTCAGTAGAGGCAGAAAATGCACTTGACAAAGTATAACATCCATTCATGATCAAAATAAAAACAGAAAAAAACCTCAACAAAGGAGGTTTAGAGGGAATATACCTCATCGTAAAGGCCATATATGAAAAACCCACATCTAACGTTGTACTCGATGGCAAAAATCCAAGAGCTTTTCCCCTAAAATGAAGACAGGGATGTCCACTCTCACCACTTTTATTCAACCTAGTATCAGAAGGCTTAGCCACAGCAATCAGACAACAAAAAGATTTAAAAGGCATCCAGATTGGTACAGAAGAAGTAAGACGTTCCTTATTTGCAAATGTCATGATACTATATATAGAAAATCTGAAAAATTCCATTAAAAAATTACTAGAACTGATATGTGACCTTACCTTCAGTAAGGTCGCAGGACGTAAAATAAATTTACAGAAATCCATTGCATTTCTATATAATAATGAAATAGCAAACAGAAATTAAGAAAACAATCCCATTTAAAATTGCACCAAAAATAATAAAATACCTAGGAATAAACTTAACCAAGGAGGAGAAAAATCTGTGCTCTGAGAACAGTAAAACACTGATGAAAGAAATCGAAGACAACACAAACAAACAGAAAGACATTCCGTGTTCATGGATTAGGAGAACCAGTATTGTCAAGATGTCCATACCACCCACAGCAATCTACAGATGCAATGCAATCTCTATCAAAACACCAGTACCATTTCTCACAGAACTAGAACAAATAATCCTAAAATGTGTATGAAACCACAAAAGACCCAAATAGCCAAAGCAATCTTGAAAAAGAATAAAACTGGAGGTATCACAATCCCAGATTTCAAGACATACTACAAAGCTGTAGTCATCAAAACAGTATGGTACTGGCACAAAACTAGACACATAGATTAATGGGACAGATTAGCAAGCTCAGAAATAAACCCATGATTACATGGTCAATTAATCTTCAATAAAGGAGGCAAAAATATACAAGTGGGAAAAAATAGTCTTGTTAACAAATGGTGTTGGGAAAACTGGATAAGCTAATTGTAAAAGAATGAAACTGGGCCACTTTCTTACACTATACACAGAAATAAAACTTAAAATGGATTAAGAACCTAAATGTGAGACCTAAAACCATTAAAATCCTAGAAGACAGCACAGGCAGTAATTTCTCCAACATGGGCCCTAGCAACTTTTTTTCTATCTATATCTGCTGAGGCAAGGAAAATGAAGGCAAATATAAATTGTTGGGACTACATCAAAATGAAAGTCTTCTTCATAGCAAAGGAAACTGTCAACAAAACTAAAAGAGATCCTCCTGAATGGGAAAATATATTTGTAAAGACATACCTGAAAAAGGGTTGTTATTCAATGTATATAAAGAACTTTTACAACTCAACACCACCCCTCAAAAAATTTTTATTTAAATTGGGCAGAAGACGTGAACAGACATTACTCCAAAGAAGGCTTACAGATGGCCAACAGACACATGAAAAGGTGCTCAACATCACTCATCCTCAGGGAAATACAAATCAAAACCATAGTTAGTTACCACCTCACACTTGTCAGACTGACAAAAACCAAACACACAAGAAACAACAAGTGTTGCCAAGAATGCAGAGTAAAAGGAACCCTTATGAATTGTTGGTGGGAATGCAAACTGGTGCAGCCACTATGAAAAACACTATGGAGTTTCCTCAAAAATTAAAAATAGAAATGTTCTAGGATCCAGTATTTGAACTACTAGGTATTTACCTAAAGAAAAACACTAATTTGAAAAGATATATGCACCCTTACATTTATTGCAACATTATTTACAATTGCCAAGATATGAAAGCAACCCATGTGTCCATTGATAGGCGAATCGATAAAGAAGAGGCAATATGTATATGTATGTGTATGTGTACACACACACAATGGAATATTACTCATCTGTAAAAAAGAATGAAATCTAGCCATTTGGAATAGCATGGATGGATCTAAAGGATATAATGCTAAGTGAAGTAAATCAATCAGAGAAAGACAAATACCATGTGATTTTACTCATAGGTGGAATTTAAGAAACAAAACAAAGGAATGAAGGAAAAAAGACAAACCAAAAAAGCAGGCTCTTAATTATAAATAACAAATTGATGGTCACCAGAGGGGAGTTGAATGGAGGGATGGGAGAAATAAGTGAAGGGGATTAATGTCACACTTTTCATGACGTGCGCTGAGTAATGTATAAAATTGTCGAATCAGTGTATTCTACATCTGAGACTAATATAAACCTATATGTTAATTATACTGGAATTTTTAAAACTGCAAGCTTTTATATGTTGTCACTTATATTGGAAGTTGAAAGCTATTAAGAAAATAAATCACAAATGTTCTCTCCACCAAAACCTATATTACCTAAATTACCTATAGTAGGTGATTATGTATGAGGGGACAGAGGTGTCATTAACCTTAGTACAGTCATATTTTGCAGTATATACATGTATCAGATAATCACGTTATACACCTTAAGCTCGCATTGTAAATCACTAATATCTCAATAAAGCTGGAAATTAAAAGGATAAGTAACATAGATAGGTATCATAAGAAATAATATAATGAGTTAAAAATTATCTGTGGCTAGAGCTAGTATCCAATATGGTAGCCACCACCCACATGTGACCATTCAGTGCTTGAAACATTCTGCAAGTGTGAAGTAGACCATGTTATAAAGACTTACTACCAAAAAAAAATGTAAAACACCTCATTGGTAAATTTTATTTGATTAAATTTTGAAATTTAATATTTTCGATTTTAAGGTTACATAAAAGACTTTATTAATTTTTTTTAAATACAAGTTCTCAGTGGGCAGTAATGTAGGTATCTTGATCAAAGCATGAACACTGATGTCCTCCTTGTATAGTTCCATCTCTCACCTGTCATTTTTGACAACTCTGTGACTTAGGTTAAGATCCTGAAACTCTGTTTCAACTTCTTCATCTTTAAACGAGGGATTAGTAAAACATTCCCCTCTGAGGGCAAAGTGAAGTTTAAACAAGAAATATATGTAAAGTATTTACAGAAGAGTCTGGCAGGTAGTGAGCATAAAATAATAATTCTATTGTCTTCTCTTAAAACGTGTGTGTTTAGTATCATATTGGCACTCAGAGGGCAATATGTGTGTGAAGAAGAAAACGTGATTTTTTTATTTTAGTTTTGTAATATTTATTTTTCCTATTAAGTGAGTACTACATCTTTGCTGTAAGAGCTCAGAATATACAGAAAAACATCTGAAGTAAACAAAACGACCATCAGCCCAACTACCCAAATAGAACCACTGCCAAGCATGTTTTAGAAGGGAAAAGTACTTGAACCAAAATAATTCCAGGGAAAACCAAAATAACATGGGGGATGGACAGGGAATAGATTTGGGTTGCAGAGAAACCCAAGCTAAGCATGGAAACCAGTGGAGGAGAAGGAATTCGGGAAGTTGAAGAGAGAAAGAAGCAACAGTCTTTCAAAACTACGGTAGTTTTAACCAGGACTGAGACCCCCTTTAATATTCCAAACACTAAACAACTAAAACACATGTCCTTGTTTTGGGTAGAGTCACCCTGATTTCACCATTCCCCCCATAGTATTTGGCCACTCTACCTGCAGGGATGTCACCCAAGCTATTACAGAGATAGCCCCGCAGAGAAGGGTCAAGAGTACACATATATACCACTTTCCAGTGTTTTCCCCAGAAAAAATAAACTAGGAAAAGAAAGGAAAACTAAGTCCTCTGACTCATTCCCTTTGTACTTGTGACATCAGAAACCACTGTCGTCGGTGGTTGGGGAGGGGAAAACTGGCAGCATGAAAAAGTAGGCAGAGAACTTGGAGTAAATCTGACATCCCTAGCTTTGTGCAGACAGAACTGGGGGGTTATTCATACACAGGGGCAATTAAGAGAAAAAGATTCTAAGAAAGGAATGACGAACCAAGTTTGTCAGATTCATTTTCTAAAAACAGGCATGAAGAGGTAATTATTATTTTGCAGAACGGTGCACGGTGACAGGTATTATGAATGCCGTGATGTCTACCCTTGACATTACTACGTAATTAAAAAGAGATTATTTCAGATCTCGAGAAATCACTCTCCTATTTCCTTTTCAAAGGTCATTATTTCTAAGTCATTAATCTAAAATGAAACTTAAGGTAGCGTATAGGAAAACAGCTTAAAAGTTCAAAGCAGATTTATTCTTTACATGCTGCGGTAATTTAATTTACGATTGTGCACCCTTCCAAGCTCAGAATCATGCCCACCTAATATGCCTGATATTCTGGATTGCTACTCAGTATTTCATCAACAGTGAGAGAAGTGAATCAATTGCATTTCTTTCTTTCCTCTTTTTGTTTTGCAAATAAAATATATCTTGCCATGAGGCCACTCAACTGTTCAACAGTACGTAGGATTTGAAGCACAATAGATATAGGGTACTTCCAGTTAAGTATACAATTAACTGGCAGAACTTAATTCTTCCAAATAGAATAACTAATTAACTAGAACATGTTCCCTTACTTAGGAGGAACCTCACTGATTTTCCCTTTGGCCTATTATGGTCAGCTCCTATCTTCCTGTAGAAACAGTGGGTTCAGTAAACAGTTACTGAGGGTCGACTATGCATCCTGTGGGCTCTGTCTATGGTGTGTGGGTAGCAAGGGTCCTAGTCGTCTGGTCACGATTGTCTCTCAGGACCATTTACCTAAGGAAGGTATTAGACTCTCAATCAGTTCTTGATAAGCTGGGTAGCGGGCATGTTCCCACAAATTTAATTCTTTTGGCAAAATTTTAAAGTTGTACATACGTATCTATTAAAGCATGGAAAATAAACAGGTTTAAAAAAAATAGAGGGGTGCCTGGATGGCACAGTCAATTAAACATCCAGCTCTTGGTTTTGGCTCAGGTCATGATCTCAGGGTTGTGAGATGGAGTCCTGCATTGGGCTCCATGGTCGGCATGGAGTCTGCTTGAGGTTCTCTCTCTCTCCTTCTCCCTCTGCTCCTCCTACTTGTGTGCTCACGCTCTCACTGTCTCTCAAATAAATAAATAAAATATTTTTTAAGTAAGAATATTTTAAAATTTTTAAAAAGAAAAGAAAAAAGAATAAAAACCACTCATAGCCTGACCACACTAACACAACCACATCTAGCATGTTGATATTTTTCTTTGAAGACTTTCTTTTCTATGTCTGAGTTTTTCTCGCCATGATTTTAGTAGCATTATATGTATCATTTCTGATCCTCTTTTTCCTTTGATCTACCAAAAATATGTTCTGGTTTATTACATAGTTTTGAAAAGCTCATTGTTGAGTAGTCTCATGGACTGAATATTTGTGTCCGTATCCCCCACTCCAAATGCATATATATTGAAGCTCAAGCCTCCAGTGTGATGGTATTTGGTGGCGGGATCTCTGGGAGGTGTGAGGATTAAAGAGAGTCATGAAAGTAGGGTTCTGGTCTCGAGAGTTTAGTGCTCTTAGGAGAAGAGACACCGGAGAGCTCATTCTTTCTATGCAAACCAAGTAAAAGGTCATGTGAAGACATAGTGAGAAGGTGGCTATCTACAGCTCAAGAGAAGAGAGCCTTCACCCAGCTGACTTGATGGGCACCTTGACCTTGGACTTCTTAGCCTCCAGAACCTCGGGAGATAAATTTCTGCTGTCTAAGCCTCCCAGCCTGTGGTATTTTGTTATAGGAGCCTGAGCTGACGAAAACAAGTGACCATGTCCTTACTGTGTGATTATTTCTAATTATTCATAGGTGAACTCTATCGATAATTGTGGATGCATCTTCGTGTGTAAAGTATTTTACTCTAGTTCACATTGCTTCCTTTGTACAAATTCTCAGAAGTGGAATTATCTGATCAAAGATAAGAATACTTGGTAAGTGTTTGTAAATTGGTCGTACCAAATTACACAGCCAAAAGGCATATAGAAAAAGCATGTGTTCTGCCTAACAGCACTGAACAGAAATACGTGACAAAAACCCTGAAAATATTAGTTAGAATATCAGAACTGAATTTGGAATCAGCCTTAAGAAAATAGGGAAGAAAGTTATGTTTGTTTTCTTTTGTGTTTCCTTTCTCGTATGCTTAGTTTCCCTCACATTCAGCAGGATTATATTTTCCTTCGCTCCAAGGAAAAAGAATCCTGGTGGTTCCTATGCCTTTAGATCTTTAATTCATCCTTTCATGTACGAAGACGGTGTCTGATAATTAGAGGTTCGTGGAAGAAATGCCAGCCTCTAGGCTCTTCCCTCACGAAGCCTTGTAACTGTCTGTCAGGATAACAGTGTTTTCTCCCATCCTCTCCCATTTGAGACATCGATGTCATCCAGTGTTAGGATTTTAGATTTGCAAAGGATCTTGGAGGCTGTTACCCCAACACCCCATCCACTATGAGTTATTCCCTCTGTAACATCTTCACCGAGTGTTCGTTTAATCTCGGCGTGAGCATCTTCAGCACCCAGAAACCCACCGTCTCACTGGTCAGTTTCATTTGCTGATATCCATCCTCTGGAGGGATCACAAACAAATCTAATTCTCCTCTGACTTGAAAGCCTTCAGAAATTTGAAAAGAGCTGTCAAATAACCCTTGTTCTGGATAAATCTTATCAGTCCGTTTCCTGTCCCTTGGATGCTGTGGCTTTGAGTTCCCATTAGCATCCTGTCACCCCCAGAATGCTCTCCTTTGTGGGCATGTTCCTATTAAAGCAGATGTCATAAACCCATAGCCTGCTGTCTGGCTTTTGATCCTTGAGTATTTGGGAGGGGAAAAAAAATAGAAAGATCCAAGGGGCTTTATTTCTTTGGTTTGGCTTGTTCCTCCCAGTGTTCTTGCTCCTTGAAGTTATTACTCATCTAAGTTACCTGCCGACTTTTAGACGCGTTTCCGTTTGTGACCTCTGTCTGAAAGGGCAGGCCCCTCAACTGAACACAGAACTGTAGGTCCAGTTTGAACCACTTGGAGGAAAAGAGAGCTGTCCTCTCCCTCATTTTACTGACATTCCACAAATGACTTGAAAGCAGTTTTATGCAAGTATCAGCCATTTATACTCTTGGCTCTTGTTCACTCTTCATTTCTCTTCTTAATGACACCTCAAGCTCCCAAGGCTTTTTCCCACTGTTGGGTGTCCTGCGGAGTCGTTTCTCTGCCTTTGTTTTGTGCAGTGAGTGTTCTGCACCAAAGCATAGCATCTGCACTACTAAGCATCTCCTCCTACAGTCGGGCTATCAAGGCAAAATTTTGAGAATTTTGGTGTCCAGGTTCTGTCATTCCTTCGCAGGATTGGACTGTCTGTGGAAAGCTTGCGACTTCTGTCACGTGTGATACACTGGTGAGCACGACCCTACAGCAGAGAGATCCACACAGAGGGTGCTGCAGACCCTCCCCTTCCCCCTGGACTCCACGTGCCCCTTGCTCTTCTTTGAGTCTGTCCTCCTTCGCTAGGCCTTGGCACCAGTGCCTGGTCTGACATGAAAAGGGCCATCAAGTTCTTCTCTTCATTCTCACGGTTGAGAGCTGTCCCTCATCCCATTAGGCCTCAAGTTTTTGCCAGCAGTGACCTACCTCCTTTGGCTAGCTGACTCTTGCTCTGAATTTCAGTCCATGCTGCATGCATGACATTACCCTACCATTTTCCTAAAAATATCTCCTTCATCATGTCTGTTCTGCTCCTGAGATTTTAATGCATTCTTCCCTGTGGGGAGTGTGGGCTCAGTGACCTTGTGACCCTATTCCTTTTCTGGCCCACCCAGTGTTCTGGGCAGCCTGGACTCTTACAGCCGTAAATATGTCTGCTGCTCCTTGCTCCATTCCTTGCTCATGCTATTTCTTTCACTTGGAATATTTTCAGACTTCTTATGAACTATCCAAATCTTACCTGTTGTTTAAAAACCAGGTATAGTCCCCTTCCTCTGCATAATCTATTTGCTCTGGTCCACGTTAATCAGCCTTAAGTCAACTCCCCAAAAATCTATTATCACTTCCTTAATAGTTCCCGTTGTGTTACATTCCTCGTTCTGGGCTGGAGGGTAAGCACCTTGAGAAGGGGCCGTGTCAGTTAATGTTTTGTCTAAACACCTTTCCTGAAATAACATAGAACATAAAATGGATGCTTGGTGAATGTTGCTTTTGGGTTCATATAGTTACCCTTAAATGCATGTGGTGCTCAAAATAATCACCGATGGATTGCACAATTAATTGGATTGATTGTGGGATTTCTGATCAAGGATGGTATTTGGGGGCAATTTATAGCCAGCCCTTCTAACAAGAGTTCTGAAGAACCTTCTACTTGCCCCGTGACCATGGCTCTCTCAGATTCAATCCTGGCTTTCCTGTGAAAGAACAGTGTAGGTCGATCTTGTTTTAAAAACTTTGTACAGGGATTTTTGCCTTTGCCGAGCCACGGGTGCTATCCAGCAGACTTTCACAAATGCCGTTCACAGCATTGCATGTGTGTTTGCTGTATGTCAAGAGAGGTAAGCATTGTCTGTCTCTCAGGTTGTTTTTCTTCACTTTAATTTCATAAGAGGCATGGAAAAGAAAAACTTTAGTATTATAAAGGGTGGTAGAAACTTCTCGTCTTATATACTCAATCAGTCTCACGTTTACAAAACTAGAATTCACCTCATTTGCTGCATAAAACAAAACATGAATTCAGTCCACTGAGTTCCTTTTTTTTTTTTTTTAAGATTTTATTTATTTATTTGACAGAGAGGATAGAGATCACCAGTAGGCAGAGAGAGAGGGGGAAGCGGGGTCCCCGCTGAGCAGAGAGCCCGATGTGGGGCTCGATCCTAGGACCCTGAGATCATGACCTGAGCTGAGGGGAGAGGCTTTAACCCACTGAGCCACCCAGGCACCCCAGTCCACCGAGTTTCTATGGAGACCTCAATCTCTGTTCCAAAAAAAATGGCATACCACAGTAACTTACTTTGTTGTGATTTTTCAGTGTTTTTATGTCAGCCTCATGTCTCGTCTTCAATAGATATCATGTGTGGACCGATAACATTTTAAACTGCTTCCAAAATTTCACAGACTGTTATCCTGTCCTCCGATATCACACATTGTTGTCATTAATTCAAAGTTGTTTCACCACCACAGAAATATATTGATTAGGCCCCTTGTTAGACACGGCACTGGGCTCCATGTTATAGTAAAAGGAGCAGTGTGAATAAACCATATTTTTGCTCTCCTGGGAAACTCTATTTTGCTTGGTTCTCTTATGAGTTTACATCCCTTTCTGGTTCCTAGGGTGACAGAGGAAGTTTCTAAATTGTCTGGAGATTGCATATCCCCACATACAGAAATCCATTTAGGTAGATGAGTTAGCCTTCACTGGTTCTGTGCCTGGGGACTAAAAGCAAAATAGGGGAGGGGCGCCTGGGTGGTTCAGTCCTTGGGCGTCTGCCTTCTGCTCAGATCGTGATCTCAGGGTCCTGAGATTGAGCCCTGCATTGGGCTCCCTGCTTGGTGGGAAGCTTGCTTCCCCCTCTCCTATTCCCTCACTTGCTGTGTCTTTCTCTGTCAAATAAATGAATGAATGAATGAATGAATGAATGAGTATATATCTTAAAAAAAAAGAGTCAACTCCAGGTTCCAGCCACATTTGGGAGGTGTTGTGTTTAGGACAAGAAAACAATGAATGCTTATCAATACAGTACAGATCAAGGAATTCATGAAAGCTCCCAACCAATGACCATTAGCTTGGAGATCCGTCAATTTCTTTTGACCCCCAAATTCATATCCTCTTATTCAAGTCAAAGCAAGTAAAGTCTTATTGCTTTTGTGAGATGATAACTTAATAAGCATGACATTGAAACTATCCCAAGGTTGATATACCTGTCCTCAAAGCTTTAGGCCGGAAATGGTTTAATCAACTTAAGCAGAAATCAATAGATAGAGATATCACTTAAGTAAGTGATACTGTCATCTTGGAAGCTTTAGTCAGTGAATCCACTTAAAATTTGTATTTGATTCCCTCCTATTCAGAATGCATTTGTTTATTAATTAATGCAGGAGCAACTCATTTTTGCATCGTATTTGACATTTCAGCTGGGAATAAGGGGGAATCTTTGGGGGAATAATTCTATGGGTGATGATAAGTATTTAGCCTCTAGGCTTTTCATGAAGGTCATAGAGGCTTTATCCAGCTTTGTTCATTTTATTTTTTTAAGATTTTATTTATTTATTTGAGAGAAAGAAAAACAGCACAAGTGGGGAGCAGAGGCAAAGGGAAAGGCAGACTCCACACAAACAGGGAGCCTGATGTGGGCTTAGTCCCAGGACCCCAAGACCCGAAGGCAGATGCTTAACCCACTGAGCCACCCAGGTGCCCCCAGCTTTGTTCATTCCAAAGAAGAAACGCTGGTGTGAAAATTTTTGGACATATCCTCCCACAAACATTTGAAAATATTCTATATCAACTACAATTTCTGCATAAATAACTTTGAAGGTAAATTACTCAAAAGGAGCAGTAGAGATACCTGCAGACCAAAATCACACGGCCCCTGTCAAAGACAGTCTGCATCGAGTACCAGTCGGCAGGTATAGGATGAAACAAGTAATGAAGTGCCAGCCGTGGGGATTAGGTGATGAAAAGACCATTTGGCCCAACTCTGACTTGAACTTTCGTATTGATTACAAAAAGGAGAAAATGTGGTACACCAGATCCAGGGAAAAGATACAACTTGAAAGGATATGGAGAAGAGAATAAACCTTCAGAAGTACATGTTAGCTTCTTATCAGGGAAGTGGAAACACAGTTCACCACAACCTTCTCCCAAGGAGCTAGACTTCTCTTCTGTAACCCAGGTAACAAAATAAACATGAAGTGCCTTCTCTGTGCGGAGCCCTGGGGCCAGCATCATGAGCAGTACCAGAAGGAGGAAGAGGTAGTCCTCACCCCATAGGACTTGGTTTATTTATTAGAAGAAGATATGTATACAAGTAACAACAAGGCAAGGTAGAATTTATTAATATTTATAATAAAGATATCAAAAAAGTGCTACAGGGACCGTGGAAGAAATAAATTTATTCCAGCTAGCCATTTTGCAGAATTTATAGTGGAAATCATCTTCGGGTTAATCGTAAATGATCCTGAGGAATTCTCTAGGCATATATGAAATAAATAATTTTTGAGACGTGAAAGTATGGAACATGGCTGGGGAAAAGCAAATCGCCCTTTTTGAGTGAAGTTCAAGGTATGACTTTACGGGGGTCTCTGTAACACAGTATCATTGACTGAGGGGCTGACCCAGGAAAAATGTATTGTCTCGGAGTTCTGGAGACCTAAGTCTGAAATCACAGTGCCTGCAGGGTTGGTTCCTTCTGAGGGCTGGAAGGGGGAATATATTCCATGCTTGTCTCCTCCCTTCAGGGGATGCCTACAACCTTTGGTGCTCCTTGGCTTGTAGATGCATCACCCGAGTCAACCTTCGCCTTCATCTCCTCATGGCTTTCTCCCAAATTTGTGTCCAAATTTCCATTTTTTACAGGGACACCAGTCACATTGGATTAGGACCCACCTTACCGATCCCATTTTTACTCAATGACCTCTGTTAAGATCCTACTCCAAGTCAGATCATATGCTCAGGTCCTGGGGTTAGGACTTTGACACATCTTCTGGGAAGGAAACAGATCAACTCACAAGAGTATGTAAAGGAGAAAAAAAATGACAGGCTGGGAGAGAGTTTCACATATAGATCTAGTGGCCTTGATTTTCAAAATGAGAAATGTAGACATTATTCTAAGCATTGGAGCTCTGTGGCCAGTAGATGCAAGGTGTGCAAATTACCTTGGGATGCTATGTGAGCTCTCATACACAATTAGGATATAAAGTTGTGAAATGAATGATAGAAGTAGATGATATTGAAGATAAAAGAGAAATTATAATTAAATACTTTAAATCTGAGAGGAGGAGTTTGAATGTCAAGGACGATGATTAAGTTATTGAGGTGGAAGGGATATGAACTAAGGGAAAGAATACCTTCATTCAACTTCCAAGAGATGGTAAAGACACCGAATGCCGCAAGGACATCCCATGACCCAGTGTGCATACTGTCTCCTCCCTCCAGAAGCACCATTGTTAAGTACCCTCTCCTGGGTTAGATTGTCTGTCTCCTTGTGGGTTCGAAGGGGTAGAATTTCTTAGCCATGAGGATTTCCACTACCTCCGGAAATTCAGCATCTAGAAAAAGTTTTTTACAGCCTTTCCATTTCACAGATCCCCTCCACACATGTGGGTACAACAACCATTGACCTGTGCAGACTTACAGACATGTATATGCGTGGTGTTGGGAGGCACTAAAGAGGTAGTACGAAAACTAGATTTATTATCATAGTAGTATCCAGGGAAATGTGAAAAACAATGAGATTTTTCAACTTGTGTGAGAAAAGTGAAGGCAGTGGATGGTAGGAGAAAGAACGAAGACTTGGAGTCTGGTGGGCAGCCTTGCACACGGGTGGCATCAAGCTTTTCTGGGTGGCTATGGACGTATGAACTGATCTTACCAACCTTGGTTAATGCGCCTGCCACGTAAGAAGGAGATAAATATGTCTTAGACTCATTTGGACAATTAAATGAAGTGAGCTATGTGAAGAATACAGTAAGTGTTGCATATTTCTTTCATTATTATGAATTCTGATCATCATAACCAAAAGGATTCCAGACATTTCTCCTAATAGATTTAAACGTGTGCTTATGCACAGACTGATTTTTCAGTCCTGCTCACACACTGAAAATAAATTAGCTGGACAATAAAAAAAAAAAATCTGAATCTCTGGATGGAAAAACCCATAGCTGTTACAGGACTGTGTGATGAGTCTCAGCAAACCTGGGAACTATTTGTGTAAAGCTTCCTTCCGTTTGTTTAGTTTTGCAAACCCGGCGTGGAGCCCAACGTGGGGCTTGAACTCACAACCCTGAGATTAAGACCTGAGCTGAGCTGAGAGTACTGAGCCACCCAGTTGGCCCTGCAAACCTAGAGGTTCTGAATAATGAGATACGTGTCTTAGAAATAGATAAAATCCACATTTTCAAATGAATATACCGATGTTTGTTGGAAGCAAACTTTAGGAATGATTTTGAACTTTTTAACGCAGATACATGATGCTGGTCTCACAAAGACATTAATAACACAGAGGCATTGGTTTTGGAAAAGGATGTAAATAAAACATCCTCCTCTTCTTTCATTGCTTTTGTGTTTCTTGTACTCGATAATTCCAATAGACATTTTCTGGGCAACAGAGTTTGTCAGCAAGCATTGCTGACAAAGTATTGAGAATGTAGAAGAGAAAACAGTAATTAAATACCTTCACTTATCCTACTTTATCCCTGACTCTGTAGCTAAACTTAAGCATAGATTGAAAATAAACATACCTTGGGCTAACTTAATATAGAAAAGTACTGGCTATCTTTGGCCGTGGAGCAAATTTTTATACAGCTACAGACATTAAATGCCTTTATGTATACTATTTTTGCTCTTTCCTTCGATCTGTCTCTAACTTGGTAAATAAATACTGTGGGATATTTCATTTAAGCAAAATACTTATCTCCTTACAAAGGACAATGTCAGTAGCCGAGTAATTCTGGAACATGAGAGATGATATGGCTAGCAGGACGTTTGAGTCAGGAAGTGGGTTGGGGATGGGTGAAAGAGGTGATGGAATGAAGGAGATCACCTGTCATGGTGAGCAGTGGGGGACATAGGGAAGTATGTCATATGAATACTGTATGGTGCAGTGTGCATGTATGGACTGTACTGTATGGACGGATGCATCACTGTATGGTACAGTGAAACTACACTGTATGTTAACTAACTGGAATTTAAATAGCAACTTAAAAAAAAAAAAAACATGACCAGAAGATGAAACAAAAACAACAACAAAAATCCAATGCTAGCAATATAACACTATATAATATTTTAGAAAATAGGAAAAAAAATACTCATAATTTCACTCAGCTCTTAACATTTTTATCCTTTTTCCTATTTCACTCAGCTATTAACATTTTTATCCTCTTTCCTATTTCCTATAGCGTGTATATAAAAGCTTACATGTATTTTGCAAACCTTAATTAAGTTTCCCATCATAGTGTGGACTTTTACATGGCTTCATTGGAGAGATAATTGTCATTTTGTTTGATAAATATTATTTCGGAAAATAGTCTTTCATCTAGTTGAATATGTTTCTATGGTTGGACATTTATAACGATCTCATGATACCATGTTTCAATATTTTCAACATGATAAATGACCACGCAGTGAGCTTCCTCTTAAATAGCTAAGGATTCATCATATCTGTACTGCCCCAGAGTGCAGTTCCTGAGGTTGGACTATTTAGGTTTTCACTCCTCAGAACCGAGAAAGAAAATACACCTAATTACATAAAGGTCTTGGCAGAGTTACTATGAAGGTGTGTAGATTTTTGAAGAACAGACACCCTTACATTCCATGTAAGCATTAAACATTCCATGAAGAAATGGAAAATTAATTTTCTGAGAAATCTGGGTATCCAAATGGATGCGACTTTGTGAACCGAAGCCAAAAGCGGCAGAGAAAGCTTTTCTTCCATCCTGGAAATGGAGTTCATGAGTGAGTAAGATATCTATTTCTATTTCTTTTGTGAAATATGCAAGGTAGCTTAAGACAGCTGCTCATCAGAGGCTAGAATGGCTAATTAATGAAGGAACATTCAGGAATGTCCAGCTTGCCCTCCACTTGGACGTAGAAGTGGTTTCTGAGCCTGAGAATGAAAGGTAGATTTGAATTAAGCTGATCTGTAGTGGTTTGTTCTTCAGGTCATGACAAGTTCAACATCAACCAGCCTTCAAGGTCTGTGCAGACGTTGCCATTAAACACAGAAGCACTTCCCCAAAACGTACTCTTTCTGTCCAGTCCTGCTGGTTATTTACGTATCCTGAAAAATACAACGATTTCTTTTGCTTCCTATTTTCCGCAACCCCACTCACTATTTATCAAAGGTTTGGCCCTCAGAGGCACTCACGTTGACCTTCTTGCCGCGTCTTCAACACTTGAAGTTTGTTCCCATCTCGGGCCTTTGTCCTCATGTCCCCAGTCTGGAATGCTTTCACAGACTGCCCTCTGGGGGGCAGGGGTCTGCGCAGCTGTCTCCACTTCAGGCAGCTCTCACTGACCCCGGATCTAAAGTAGCCATAGCCCTCACATCCCATCCCCCTCTTCTCCAGTCGCTCCTTTGACCCACATACCCTGCTTTATTGTTTTGGTAAAGCCCCTAGTGTTTTTCATACAAATTCAGTTGCAGTTTTGTGTCTCCTACTGGAATAAAGTTCCTTTTAATTACTAACTTTGTGTATTTTATCTCTATGCAGGGATTGTGTACTTGTTGAAATAAGAATGAATGAATGAATGAATGAATGAATGAATGAATGAATGCGTGCATGAAATCCTTCTGGTAGACATGGAACTACTGAAAGGGGTTTACAAGTCCCTTTATCCTGTTCAATGGCTGCTTTTGGAAATCCTGTTGTCAGAGACGGGCTTTTAAGAGTTCTCTCTGAGGGGTGCCTGGGTGGCTCAGTCGTTAAGCGTCTGCCTTCGGCCCAGGTCAGATCCCAGGGGCCTGGGATGGAGCCCCGCATCCAGCTCTCTGCTCGGCAGGAAGCCTGCTTCTCCCACTACCATTCCCTCTGCTTGTGTTCCCTCTCTCGCTGTGTTTCTCTCTGTCAAATAAATAAAATCTTAAAAAAAAAAAAAGTTCTCTCTGAAGCAATTTCTGCAATTTCTGATTTGCTGTGAGATTTTATGAAGTAGCTAAATTCCAAATGAGCTTAAAGAGAAAAGCATTGGTATACCTAATTTCTTCACTAGTAACAAATATTGCTCGACGGCAAAGCAACTTTGTCTTACTTTATCTTTAAAGCCTAAGCGTTTCTAAAAAGTCGCTATAATAAATCAAAACAATATCCGCATCGTGGTAAGGTAAAAATGATGTTAATTGGTCTTCGATGTGAAATGTCATCGTATCATGGGACACTAGTAAAAGAAACTGTGGCCTTGGGGCACCTGGGTGGCTCAGTGGGTTAAAGCCTCTACCTTCGGTTCAGGTCATGATCTCAGGGTCCTGGGATCGAGCCCCACATCGGGCTCTCTGCTCAGCAGGGAGCCTGCTTCCCACCCCCCCACCCCCGTCTGCCTCTCTGCCTACTTGTAATCTCTCTCTCTGTTAAATAAATAAATAAAATCTTTAAAAAAAAAAGAAAGAAAGAAAGAAACTGCGGCCTTGTATCCTGGTCAGATAAGAAAGGCACTGATCACAATGCTTGTAATGGCAATTTCTTTTTGCCAACATTGTGAAGGCTGGTTAATGTTGTTGACCTTGTCATGGGCCCCCAGGAATAAACCATTGCGAATTAGACAATTTAATAGCTCAACTAATGACTAAAAGATAAATAAATAGCTTATTTATTTATTTATTTAAATAAATAAATTGATATCAGTATGTCATCTATATAACTATATTCATATCAAGATCCATCATTGTGAAATTCCCTGGTCTAAAGAAATTTCATAAAGTGGAAGGTAAGGCAGATAATGCAAGAAAATGCATCAAGACAGCCTAAGTAATGACAGAGCACTACAAATGATTGAGTTTGTAAAAACTGTAGAGCTGGATGTTCTCTGGGTCTGTGTATATGGCACCAACGGAGGGAGATGTGAGGAGGGGGCTGCGACTCGATTCAGACACAGGCTTCAATTAAGCATGCAAATTACAGTGCTTTACTGAGTATTATTTAACCAGATATAATTCCAACAATTTGATGCCTAACTGAATACCAAGGCTGGATTAAGTAATTTAATAAATTTTTCTTACGTCTCATTCTGGAGAAACCACTTCTTCCTAAGCATAAGGACAATAGATAGAGTCTTTAGGTGCTGTCTCTGTGCACTCCTCAACCGTGTGTCCAGCACCTTTCACTGCCCCCCGCCCCGACCCCCAATTCCTGGGTGTGTCACTGGCCAACTTCATTCACTCATATCCTTTGCTTGGAAAGCTCTCCCTCGTCTTGGAAAAGTTCTTTTGAGGGAAGTGAAGGGATATAATCCTAAGTTTTCAAAATTTTGTGGCCACCATTGCTCTTTCTCCAGTACCTACTATAAAAGTTACCTCCCTGAGCCCTAGGGTAGGATAAAGGAGCCCATCTTCTGAGCCCCACAGCATTGTGCCCACACAGCTCCTGTGGTACAGGTGAGATTCTCAAGATTTTGTTCATTGCTTGCCCATCTGTCTTTCCCTCTGCACCATGAGATTTTGGGGTCGTGCATAGACCGTATCTGACTCCCTGATGGCAAGACGGAAGTTTCTTGGACCCCTGAGATTCAGTAAACAGGACTCACCACATCTTAGAGCCCAGAGTTCTTCCTACCGGTCCTGGAATTTACTCAAGGGTTAATTTCTTGGTAACCACTGGTGCCTTCATTCCTAAGTCCATGTGTCCAGTAATGACCTAGGGCCCAGAACCACCACTCAATCCTTTGGCAATTTTCTTCCGACTTTCTCTGCAATTTGATGAACGAATTAACTTATCAGAGATCTGAAGGCTTTCCAAGAGAGCATCCTGGAACCAAGCACAACAAACATCCTTCCACCCAATCCTGAGTTCCCTGATGGTTTCCCTCCCTCTGCCTCTCTCTGTCTTCCTTTTCTCCCTTTAAGCTACAGCCAGATCCCTCCCCAGAGCTCACTCAGGGCAGCCCCTCCTGGGCTGAGGCTCCTCATCATTCCAGCTTTTATCCCCAGCAAGCTTGTTCAGAAATATTCCTAACAAAAAAACTTCTTCCTGTAAGAGAAACTCTCAGACAGTCCAGAAAGAGAATAATTCCTTTTATCACAATTACACATCTGATTCATCTTTGTCATGAGCAAAGGATCAAGATTGTTATAGATGTTAAAAAAAAAAAAAAAAAACTTTAATTGATCGTTACTGTGTCTGTTAACTCCACGCCTGATCAGTTTCAGGTAATTTTAAAAGTCTTCTATTTTAGTTATCCTTGCTTGTGATTTGAATGACTTAATTGATTGGTGAGCTATTTTAATTGTCCCTTTGTCCTTTACCGAATTCTTCTCAGATCAGAAGTGGAAAAAAAAGGTGGTATGAAAATCATCTCCTACCTAGGAAATATTTCTGTAAAATAAGTGAAATATATTATTTTGAAAAGCTGAAAGTACCAAAATTCACCTATGAGTTTATTACTAGGATCTTAGACTAATGGAACTTTGTCGTTGGAAGGAATGAAAACCCAGAGGTCTTTGTAACAGGGGGCAGGGCGGAGTTTGACTCTGGAAAAGTCTCCATATTGTCATGAGTTCCTCTTGCCAACATTTAGGAGAATACAGTATGAGGACACCTGGGTGGCTCAGTCGTTAAGAGTGCCTTTGGCTCAGGTCGTGATCCCGGAGTCCTGGGATAGGGAAGCCTGCTTCTCCCCCTTCTACTCCCCCTGCTTGTGTTTCCTCTCTCACTGTGTCTCTCTCTGTCAAATAAATACATAAAATCTTAAAAGGAAAAAAAAAAAAAGACTACAGCCTGATGGCACATTGCCTTTAACACCCTAATTACAATCTCAAAAAAACAATTTCCCTTAAGAACCCGAGAACAGTGAAAGATCTGTTTTCTAAAGGCTGAAGAGGACCCCAAAGCACCAGTAAACTAGAATTCATCTGGTAATTATAAGGTGAAATATTTCTTGGACAAATCATGGAGAAATACCCACATTTTGTGTGTTAGAGGTAGTCTCCGATCCCCAAAACTAGAGGGACCATAGCTGGACTATTTCTTTGCTCCCTTATGTAAAATCTGACCACACAGTAAAGGACACAGTTTTGCCCTTTTAATTTACCCAGGATTGAAGCAGAGGTATGATAGAATGACAAGCCAGTCAAAGTTTGTGTGTTTGGCATTTTAAAGCTCCTTTAAATCCTTGTCACAGGGCCAGTTCTCAGCGCCTAAAAAGGAAGTCTTTGCAGACAACACAAACTGAGCCCGGGCACAGTCTGCCTCTGTGAAGATTGTGTAAATGTTCTTTATGGGCCTTTCTGTGTGGCAGCGGACAAGGACATAAAATGGTTTTCAGTGCGTCGTCCCCGTTTTCGGAGGCAGCTTAGCAACATGAACGGATCTCTGACCTGGAATTCAGAGATGTGACTCACCATTCCAACAATGTAATTTATTATCTGCATTTCTGAGTCCTGGGTGCCAGTTTCCTCATCGGTCAATACAGACAATACTTGGCTTTCTACTTAAACAGTCGATGCTCTAGGGATGGTCTAGATGTTGTTCTTCATCCTGTTCTTGTTCGTCTGCAGCTGTGCCAGGCCTCGTGCTTTTTGAGGAATCTGAGTTGATTGGGGGGAGAGGGTCAAATAACATGATACACAGCATAAGCTCTGGGTAAAATGCAGGATGATTAATGCAGTTGTATTAGCCATGATGGTTATTGCAGATACATTGCTCATTCCACAATTTGCATGAATACCAATAACACATTTTAAGGAGCTTTCTTCTGTAATGAATTCAGTCATTCCCTGACTCCAATCACATTTCCCCCTGGATGGAAAAATTTGCACGTACCTATTTTGTTCTGCTGTGTCAACTAAAAACTAAGGTGGCCGTGTGGCCCAGGGATCTAGAGATCTGCACCGTTTACCTGTGTTATCTTGGCAGAATTATTAGTATCACCGCCTTTCACTGACAAATACGCTCTAGCATGCATAACGAATTGTATGATTACCCCATCTGAGCGTACACAGAGACTAAGCATAAAAGTAGGAAAGTGTACGTAGCTCTTTGTGATTTTTAACCTTGATCTTTAGGTGAGACATACTGTGAAGACAACAGATTCCTCTTCTCTCATTTGACTCATCTGTGCCTTCGCTGCGATGTTTACTAGTAATCAGGTTATGTTGCATTCAGTAAATATTCTCAGGACTAGCGCTATTAGCCTGACATGAACTGCCATCCGCGTACTTGTTGTTGCCTTTTAAGGTTTTGCTGGGTTTTTTAAGGATTTTATCTACTTAATCAGAGAAAGAGAGAGAGCAAGGGAAGGGGCTTGCTTCTGTACTGAGCTTGGAGCCTAATGCTGGGCTCGATCTCACAACCTTGAGATCATGACCTGAGGGGAAACCAAGAGTCGGATGCTTAACTGACTGAGCCACCCAAGTGCCCCCTGGGTACACACCTGTGAGCAAGAAGGGACAGTCTTGGCCTTCAGAGGGCTCACTGTCTAAAGAGAGTTAGTATCTTCAAAGAGCTCACTGTCTAAACTACTATATTGAATAAATGTATCATAGTCAAGCTAGGAAAGAACGCAAATGAATGTTCCCTGAAAAGGACCCTGAGAAGAAATGACAAAAGAGGTAAAGGAGAAATTCAAGACATGGTGATATCCTGGAAGGCAAAGCAAGAGAATTATAAGGAAGGAGCTGCCAATAGGATCAGATTAAGTTGGTAATAACTGCAAAGCAGCCATTAGATTTATCAATTAGGAGGTTACTGATTACCTCAGAAATAGCAGCTTTGATGAAGAACTGGTAAGAATTAAAGGCATATTTAGATTGGTTAGGAGGGAATGATTGAGTACACACTGCATTTTGAAGTAGGACATAAAAAGAAAGAGAGGGTAACATAACTAAGAGGGGACATAGGCTAGACGTAAGGATTTTTATTGTCAGTGGTTTTGGTTTTTTTGGAGCAGGGCTCATACTTGGTAAGGTCTTGATAAAGCAGCTCCCCAGTGTGGAATTGATGACCAAACCCCCGATTTGTAGCTTTGGCCCATTGCTATGGGGTCAGTACTCCCACCATGGCTGACATCAGGTTGTCAGTGTGATATTACCAATGCAGATAGGAGAAGAGACACGGAAATCAGCCACCAGCTGCAGCACACCACCCCGTAGATGTCAGCATGAAGGAAGTGGCTGAAGTTTTGTTTGTGGACTGCAGTACCTCAAAGAGCAGGTAAGGAGGAAGAGGGTGGAGTCGAGAACAAAGGTTGAAAGATCAGTGTTGGACAAGAGAAAAGATATGTCTTCTTATGAGTTGAGAGGCAAAGAACTGGGTTAGGGTAAATTCAAAGAGAGGAGAAGGAGTTAATAGAGTTCTCATTTCATTGGGCTGCTTTATCTGTAAAATAAAATCAGGAAATGAAGGCTTTGTTGGCAGTGAGGAAATTATGCTTGATATATACAATACTGGATAAGAAGGAATAGTCAAAGTTGGAAGGAAAGATTAATGTGGTCTGATAGGTGGGGTGTTGGGGTTCCACGGTACTGAGGACCAAGGCTCTGCACCAGTACCGTTCTGTGGAGCCATGTGGATATTTTCCCAAAACTTACAGGCACAAGTATAGGAACACAGACCTAAAACAGTTGCAAAAAATTCAAGAACCCAAGTTCTTGGGTTAAAATTTTGCAGGAGGATATAGAAGGAGGGCAGGACTTCAGGGAAGCAGTGAATATTGGCAAGAAAATGTTTGAAGGGATGGGCTATAATGTCTAGGATGAAGAGTGAGAAGAAAAATTAGAGCCAAAGGGAGTTTTTAGACTGAAGGAAAATGCTGCTTCTAGGAGATTCAAAGTCTTAGTGAGGTTGTAGAACAGGTGTAATAGAAATACAAAGTTGAGAAATGAAATGGGGAGAGGGTGCCCATCGGAGAATATCCTGGAGTCACCAAGTGTAGAGGTAACCGATTTGTGCGTGGCTATGAATGTAATTGGCTGAAGAAGAATGGAGGGGTGGGGATCATGACAACGAGTCAGCTAGGGTGTTATGTCCTTCAGAAGGACACTGAAGTCACCCCAGATCTTGTACTGGATATTAACACTTTAAACCATGTGCTAAAGTCTTTGTGAGATGTAGGGGGGCTTGCTGAGATTACAGCCATTTATAGGGAGAAATGGGGTACAGTTGAACAGTGTGCTCCTTAAATGAGAGTATGTTT
>CM053617.1:5614404-5657453 GCA_028646535.1 Procyon lotor | reverse complement strand
CATCCACACAAGCATATTTGAAGAATGTTTGTCCAGAAGACAGTTGGGGAGTGACACTTTAGGGAACAATAATTGAATTGTCTTCAGTTCCAGAAAGACATCAATGTTCTTCAATACGTTCATTTGTCTTGCACGAAAAAGTTGCCATGAGTACGTGAAAAGAGAAGAGAAAGTTCAAGGGTAAGATCTGAGATCAATCGTGAGGTTCTCAGAAAGTGTTTTTGGATCCGTGTCTCAGCAGCAAATGCCAGGACCCTGAATAAGGTTGATACATGTGCCGGACCCAAATGCTTGCTGAAGAAGTGGCCACTGACTTTGGAAGCAGCTGGTGTTATTGACCTTGGCATGCTGGCACCAGGGAAGCGCCGAACATATTTTTGAAAACCCAGAGCCTTGCTGGACATTTCAGCATCATAGAGGGGAGCTGGAGCCATTTCTTTGGCAGATATTGAAATATTTTTCTTAACCAACGATTCCATCACCACTGAAAAATCCTAATAAGAGAGGTACATACACATGTTTCTCATTGAGCAAACAGTAACTAAATGTAGTTGATGGACGGGCGCCTGGGTGGCTCAGTTGGATAAGCGGCTCCCTTTGCTGGGGTCACAGTCCCAGGGTCCTGGGATCAAGCCCTGCGTCGAGCTCGCTCAGAGGGAGGCTACTTCTCCCTCCTGCCTCTACTCGTGGCTCATTCTCTCTCTCTCTCTCTCTCTCTCTCTCAAATAAATAAATAAAATGTGATTGATGGTTATGATCAACTGATTAGGGATTAGAATTCCATTTCTTCAGATCTGCAAAAAGACCCATGTAGTGAGATCCTTGTGTGGTCAAAACTGGTCGAGGTGCTTACAGCATTTCCTTTCTCAAAGTGGGTTGACTCCTTCATGCTACCTGCCATTTCTGGCTTAAACATTGTCCAGGAAATCCACCTCCACTGAGTGAAGAGCCAGCTCCCTTGCTTGAGTTTGATCCTTCCTCCTCTAAAATTGGCATTCCTTGAGGCGGTGTCCTGAAATGACTCACCCTGCTCTAGCCAAATGGTGGTAAACCGTGTTTAACTCAAACAGTTGGAGAAGCATTCTTGTTTTCTGTCATTTCAGTGTATATGGTGATATGGATTTAACAGGATAGGGAGGATGATTTTTGTTTCAAATTCATTTGAAACATGATTTTGTGTACAGATAAGCAAATGGTATAGGAGTGGGAGAAAGAGTAGCAACCATCCTATTATTTTGCCAGAACTCTCGTTACTGTATCAAAAAATGCCTAGAAAGAGAATGGCAGAGGTTACAACGTTCGTCTCCAACAATAGCAAAGCTTTAATCAACAGATATACGGACCCACTCAGGATTGAAATGCAGTTTTCAAAGGATGCAACGTGACAAGCGGTTCATTGAACACTGCACAGAAGGTAAATTGAAGTGTATATTTTCCAATCACAATAGGAATTTTAAGTGACTGGAATGGAATAAACCCAGTTTGGAATTCGAAATAAATTCAGCTTGGAATGTGTCTCCGAGCCCCAAGGTTTACACAAGAGCTATGCAAAACTCTCAGCATGAAACATGACACTAGGTGAAATTTTCCTGGCATCTGAGAGCCAGATATGGATTTCCGAAAGACCAGGGCTCAAACCTCTGGTCAACAGTTCTTTGTTTCTACTTGGGAAAGGAAACATAGATGCTTATTTAATACCCTGGGGCAGGAGTAATATTCTACCTGATAGGTGGAGTTGTGTATACTTTCTCAAAAGGTGGAATTTTTAGTTCAATGTTACCAATAAAATATTCTCATCCTATTTCCATTTCCATTTTGCTTTCCCCTGACGTCCACTTCAGTAGTTCTAAGTAGTGTCATGGATCACACATCAGTAAAACTGATTAGAAAAAAAGGAGAAGTGGTTAGAGAGAACACAAACCTCAACTTCCAGTAATTCATAAGTAACCACTAGTAGCAACTCACTTACCTTCTTGCCAAAGCTGTTTTCTCAAATTATAGATCCTCATGAGCTAGTTAACTTTGCAGGGGGCATAAAGGGAGAGTAGACTCTGTGTGCAAAGCTGAAGAAGCAATTGGTAACTAGCAATACATCTTTTCCAAGGTAAGTTCAAGTCCCCAAAAAGACAGAGTCTGCAGAATTGAAAAACTTCCGTTTATTCCTTAGGAGCTCAGAAATCCTGGGTTACTTGGGATGGCGGGCAGGTGCAAGGTGCGAGACTTCAAAAAGGAACCCGTCTGTCGAATGCATAGGAAACGGGGACCGCCGAGAATAATGGAGAATATAAAGGGTGCAGGGCTTTGGATTCAGTGCTCATGCTTAGAACTCGGGGGTTTTGCAAGGGAAATGATGAAGTGGGTGAGCTCCAGGAATGCAGGATAGGTTGAGTTAACAGGCAGGTTGGGTGGGTTGCATATTCCGAGTTTGCAGTCGTTTGGAGGGATGGAATCCGTTCTTCATACTGTATGTTACACTTTTCCACTTTAAACAGGAGCTTGTGATTATGTGGCCCTCGTTTGCATTCAGGTAAAAAAAACAAGATAATGCCCTCTAATTCCGCAAATATTTGTTTTCCTGGCAGGGACCGACCTGCATGTATTACAGTCACAGGGGCAGTTCTAGAATGTTTACAGTTTCCCCTGCTTGGAGCTTTCTGTATATTTATCCCTGGATTAAGCTCAAAGTAAGCTGATTTTATCAAACTGCTGGGCAATTCGGACCATTTCATCTGGAGATTTTAATACTGTTGTTACAAGCTGACCTGTGTATGTAGGGACTTACTGGGTCACCAGCTCACAGAAATGCCTTCTGATTATGAACACACTTTCAGCATGCGTGCACTGAAGGTAAGCGGGGAAAGAGAATCGCACGATCGGCTTTAACACCGGTTTTAGCTAAATAAAAGTGGGATTTCAGGCGAGGGCTCGTCGTCTCTTCTTAAATTTAAATAGAAGTGCCGCGATTCAGTGTAGAAACAAGAGGTCTTTGAAGAGCTGTACATTCAGATGGAGCAACCGTGTCCTTCAAACCACATCCTTCCTGCTGCCTGTGGGAAAGGGGTGGTATTTGTGTTGTGCTCAGAGCGCATGCAGAATAGATCTGTGTGTAGTTCCATAAATAAGAGGACATTGTGTGCGTATTTGGCACCTATGATGGCAAGAGCCATTGATTGCTTCCGAAAGCTTTGTTCCAACTCCAGGACCAGCAGGATTTTTAAACACTGAACTGGGAACTGAGCACTAAAAATACATACACAGGAAACCTGTGATAGCATTAAGTTTTGAAGAGCAGAGCGAGGACTTGCAAACTTCGTTACAGCTGTGTCATTCCTCCGATTATGATGGTTCAGGAGAAGAGATTTGATATGTCGTGTATCCAACCTGCAGACTGATGGGCCGTGTCGTAGTTATATTTCGAGGTTCTGTTTGTTGTTTCAGTGAGGATGCCCGAAATACAGAGAATAGGAGTGTATGTTTTGCGAAAACCAGAAACGTTACCCTATTTATTTTCTTGGCTTGTATTTTTTATATCGTGTTCATAAAGCCACGGGCAATTAATGATTTTGTTATATATTCGGAGACAAAGTAGCACCCAATCAAAAAAAAAAGTTTAAAATAGAATTAAAAGTTGTATTAAAAATTCAGCATGGATTATTAAAATGAGATAGTATTCCCATTTGCCTCCATCTTTCTCAAGGTGTAAATCAAGACCTTTCCATGTTGCAAGTAGCTATGAACAAAGAGCTAAGCGTGAGCATATTTTAAATGCTCCTGATGTTTCCAAATGCTTAATCCCAAACCTTAATGGGCTTTGTCTGTAGAGATATGGGAAATATGAGTGTTTTTTTTTTCTATTATGCTTTTCCCCTGAGCTTTCATGATAAAATGCATGGAACAGGCATGACTTAAAGAGAAAACAAAGTCCGATGTAATTCATGTTGGAAATCATGACTATTGCTAAGTTTCCTCACATATGACCAAAGGGGTCACCTCCTTGAATATAATGAAAATAAAGGCAAGCGATACCCCCTTAGGTTTATTTGAATGCAGTTTTTTCTCTGTGAATAAAATTTCTTTCTTTAAACATCTCGACCAGAGAGTCATTCTGTTCAGAGGCAGTATGCATTTTTTAATTTTATTTTTGTCTTGTTTACATTTGACTGAAATGGACTTGAGAAGAGTATTTGTTTATTTAAGCAAGGTTCTCCATAAATTATTATGATATGGAAATTATTTTGAAATTTAAAATAAACATAATTTTATTCAGGTTATCCAATTAAAGAACCACTCAGTTGCAGGATGAGAAATGTGTCAAAAGCCCAAACTGTGCGGTGACGTGATGCCTAGTTCTCAGAAAACGGAGTGTGCTTTATTTCTTAAAACAGACACTTTAAAGGAGTTCCTGTCTAATTCTGTGAGTGAAATTCTCTTTAGAGGGAATGCTGAATACAGAAGATGAGATGAGTGGTAGATGGAAAAGAAAGGTCTTCTCCAGTTTCCCTTGCAAGTTACCTTTCCCACCAACTCAGATGGCTCTGCTTAGATCAGAATCCAAGATATTGCAGGAGAGGGAAGAAGCCCATTTAAATGACAGGCACAGCATTAAACCTTAATAATGGCATTTTTATTGGATAATTATTAATGTTTCCAGGGCTTCTGAAACGTTAGAAAGCATAACCCATGGGTGATATAAATGCATTTTATTAATAAGCAGGACAAAGTTTCAAACTGAAAGTCAAAATAATTTATATTTTAATCAAGTGCAGAAAAATTCCCCTCCTGGTAGATGCAAAAGAATAAAAAAAATTTCTCACCTACTATCAGCCCAAATGAAGAATATTTCATTGAAATGGTTCCTACCTTGAAAACTCAACATGGGATAATCAGTATGTATTATCTCTCTATAGTGTGGGAAATAGAAAACAAGAAGGGCTGAGCGTATAATCTGGGTGACAATTGTATGCACTCCTGTGTTACATGTACTCATGGAACAACTGGAGGAAGATACAAATAAGAAATACCAAAGAAATACCAAAAAGAAATAACGTAGCAGAAGGTAAGGGAGGGAACCAGAGTTGATAATGGAGGATTTCAGGACAGTGATTTTTACAACGGATATTGAAAATAGGAAAAATAGGTCCCCTCAACAAAGTGTTAGAAGACAATCCGGACCATGAAATCCTAGAAAAAAGTGAAAAATACTCACTTTCCCAGTTCACATTCGGCGTTTGGTTCAAGGGACACGTGTTAAGATACAGTTCAACTTATTCAATCTTCTCCTACATAAATCCTTCCATTTCTTCCACGTTCCAGCCAAAGCCTGTGAAACTATGTAACCACTTCATCTTAGCCAGGAGAGGTATAAAGATGCACTCTCCTGGAAGGTGCTAAAAGGTTTGACCAAAAACCAGTTTTCTTCACAATCTTGTGAAATGCGCCTTTGCTTCAGTCAGGCTGGCTGGACAGCTAACAAAACCAAAAGAACCCAGTGGCCGTGTTTCTTGGCCCCCGTTGGCCATCCATGCCTAGACACTCACTTGTACCCAGTTAGTTCATGAACAGAATTATAGCTCCCTGCCCTCCCAACCCGGTTTAAGTATTATTTTTACTGATTTACCCACTCTTTCCTCAAGCAGTTTAATAGTAAAAAGGATGCAGTAAAATCCGAAGACTTAGATTCTAGTCTTCTTGTCTTTGCCTAATGGATTTGTGACTCTGGTGAAGTCATTTAACCAACCTTCATTTGAGTGTTTCTTCACTGAGGTCTTAACCCATTAAGCACACTGAGCAACCCAAAGACATTGTCTGCGATACAAGCGTATTAGAGTTAAGAACCTTCTTTATTTAAAGTGGTGATATGTAAGTTTGTAAAAATAATACACTTCATTTAGAGCTAACCATGCAAGAGTGGCGTTTATGATGATCATTCAAATGAATTCTTTCTCTCCTGGAAAGACGACGTGCTTGTGGCAAAGACACTCATAAACATGATTGTGCTTTCTTGACTCTATTTCTTTTACCTTGGCTCCTTAAATGTGAGTATATCCCGGAGTAGATAGAGAGCAGGTATCACTTAAGAGATTATAAAAAATTAGGAGGGGAATAAAAGCCAGACTAAATCGTCTGATTCTGTTGTCACTAGATAATTTGTTTTGGTTAAAGACTGACAGTTCCTTATTGATGCATATGTTGTACCTAGATTAGCCCTTGGAGTTAATGGAGACAAGAATTTAATCAGCATCCTCTGCTTTCTGTCTCTTCCTTCCTCTGTGTACCATGAGGAATATTGCTGAGTTGCCACGTTAGTAGCATCTAAATCTCCTTAAATGGGGAAGAGGTCCTTACTTCAGTTTATTTAGCTATACATAAGGTATCATTACTCAGCTAATTTCCAAAAATACCAAATACATGAAGCATTTCCCTTCAGTAAGCATACAACAGTGCCTAAGTGATTTTCTATAGATACTTTATTCTGAGGATAAAATTGTTTCCAAAGTATAATCGAATCACCCCCTTTTATATTGATTTTTCAAAGATTTATTTGAGAGAGAAAGAGAGGATGAGGAGTGGCAGAGGGAGAGGGAGAAAGAGACTCCCAAGCTAACTCCCCCCTGAGCACAGAGCCTGACACAGGGCTTGGTCCCATGACCCTGAAAACCAGGACCCAAGCCGAAATCAAGAGTCAGACACCCAACCAACTGAACCGCCCAGGCGCCCCACACAGCTTTTATTTTCTACAAAATTTAATGTATCATCAGTATTTATTTGAAAAGTGAATAGTTTAGATTATCTTTAATTAGAGATGTTTATTTTGTTCTGCTTTTACTTATTTGGGACGTGTTATTTTTCAGCTTTACCTTTAAAATATATAATGGGTCATGGGGACTGGCAAATTCAACAATTAGGCAAATGATTATTGAGCTCCCCCGCCACAATTAGGAAACTATCCTTCCACAACTTGTAGTAATAATACCTAACATATATCAAGCAGTTTGGGTGTGTCAGGCAGTATTTGGGAATTTGTAAGCTGTTTCTCACTATACCAATCCTATAAGATTGAAACTGATTAAATATGATCCCTATCCTTTGGGGCAAATTGTACGAGATGTTTCTAGACCTAGATTGGGAATCGCTGTGGCCAATGTGACTGACCCAGGCTTATGCACCACTTCCCTTCTACAGATTCTTGAACTTAAATACGAGGCCCCGGGGTACAGACCGGTAGCATTTTGCTTCCTTAAAGCACCAGTTCAATCGAGTGCCCATTTGTAGAGCTCACCAAAATTCCGGAGGCTTTCACCACAGTAAGTTGGGCAGCAAACTCTGTTTTATGAATGGGTATATTTTGGCCCTTAGTTGATATTCACTGAACCCAAGTTGTACCATCTCGGTTACTTTCAAATGTGGTTGAAAATGCAAAAATCTGGGCTTTCTGTCTCTCTGTAAATCAGAATTGGCCCGAGTGAGAAGTCTTGCCTTTGTTGGCCACGTTGTAGATGCTAGAATGGTGAAACCATGTCAGTTTTTGGGTTTTTTTTGTTGTTGTTGTTGTTTTAAAGATTTCATTTATTTGACACAGAGAGAGAGAAAGAGAGAGATCACGATCAGGCAGAGAGGCAGGCAGAGAGAGAGAGGGAGGAAGCAGACTCCCTGCTGAGCAGAGAGCCCGATGCAGGGCTCGATCCCAGGACCCTGAGATCATGACCTGAGCCGAAGGCGGAGGCTTTAACCCACTGAGCCACCCAGGTGCCCTGAAACCGTGTCAGTTTGGCAAGAATGTTGACTTAGGAGGACACTGATGCATTCTGGCCCATATAAACCTCCCCTATTTACAGAAGGCTGTCTTGAATAGAGTGCAGTAAGCGTGATTCTCTTTCAGAGATAAGACGTATGGCAAAGCCCAGGGACCAACCCTGTGGGGCTGACCTTAGCAAAAGTCATCCTTTTTTGCAGTATTCTTTAGTTTTTATTTTTTATTATCACAGTGTGGTCGTGGGTAAGAGTTCACTTATCCTCCATGAACATTCATTCGTTCCTTTACCTGTACGATGCGTACCCCAATAGAGGTTTTCTGGGGATTCACTGAGATTACACATGTAAAGGGCATAGCACAGTTCCTGGTACAAACACATTCAACAAATGTTAGTTAGGGTAGTTCATAGTAATGAGTTGCTAACCTAGCATTTTCTCCACTCAAATGCTCCAAACAGATCTCCAATAGAGCTCCTTCATCTTCCTCCCCTGGTCCACTTGTGTTTCTTTATGTCACATTTCACCTTTTCCCCAAATCCTCTGAGCTAGAATTCCTGTTGCTTACTCTTCCTTCCCTGTCCTCCACATATAACCAGTTACTGAGGCCGGATGATTTTTACCAGCTAAATATTCTTCATTCTGCCATCTTTCCCACATTCCTTGCCAGTGCCATATTTCAGGCCCTTAACCTCTCTGGACCTGATGATAAAGCAGCCAATCACTTATTCTCGTATGCTCTCTCTCTCTCTTTTTTTTTTTTTCTTTTTTAAGATTTTATTTATTTATTTGACAGAGAGCGTGCACATGAGCAGGGGGAGGGGCAGAGGGAGAGGGAGAAGCAGGCTCCCCATTGAGCAGGGAGCCCAACGCAGGGCTCAGTTCCAAGACTCTAGGATCATGATCTGAGCCGAAGGCAGACACTTAACCAAGTGAGCCACCCAGGTGCCCTCTCGTGTGCTGTCTTGCCCATCACCCTCTCTGCAGCACATCCTCCACCAACACAGTGATCCCCGTATCGCCTTCCTGGAAATGGAGGGCCTCTTTGATCTAGCTGCTGTCTGGCTCTTTAACATATAATTTCCTTCTACAACATGCTTTGCACTTTGGAAGTTCCTTAGGAAATGAGTTTTTACAATTATTTTGCATTAGGAAAAAAAATCGAGCTTTATCCTTGGGGAATAAGGATGCTGTATTTTCTTTGCTTTTGTGGTCTATATAATATAGGATACTTTACCAAACAATCATACCATTTTTCTAGTACTGTTGCAGTGAAATTGAAGCTTGGGAAATGAATATTAGGTAAGAACCTAAAATCTGTAAATCACTGACCATTTGTTCTCAGGATACTGGAAATTTGAATAAACATGTTAATTAGAAATATTCACACATCAACTAAAATTGAATACACTTCTAACTAAGTTGGATGTGGATATACTAGAATAATTTTTAAACTATAGTAGAGTGTATATTTTTGTATACTGGAGTAATGCCAGCCCATTAATGTAATGTAGCCCAGTAATGCAGCCTGATGTCCTTAATTATTTCTTGTTATTGGACATACATCTTATTTTTGTAGATGTTCATACTTTTTAAGTCAGGTGTCTCCTTGCATACATAAAGATAATACATTGCCTCCATTTATTACATTTTTAAGCTTCTTGACAAGGGAACTCTTGTAATTGTGAATTCCCCCTGTGCTTAGCTAAGACAAAACACTTCATAACCAATCTGTAAAGGCTTGTAGCCTGACTGATCAAGAGTCAGGCAATTAATTTTGAGTTATTTGACTAAAAGTAATGAGAGTTTTGTTGCCTACCTAATTATTTTAGAAAGACTTCTTTCCCTAAAATCTAGCCTAGAATTTGCAAACTATGTCAAGGGGGGTAAAGGTGGATTATTGGATTTTTTTTTAATGTTGCTAGATTGAATTCAGATGAACACACGTGTAGCTCGATTATTGAAATGCATACATTTCTCCCCCTTTAAAAGGTATTAAGCAATATCAGAAAATATTGCTAAAAACACTAGTGTAAATGTCTTTAAACTCTCACATTCCCATGGTCTAGCCCAGGAGTCAGCAGACTACAGCCCTCAGCTAAAATTCACCTACTACCTGTTTTGCAAACAAAGTCTTATTGGAATACAGCCACGCTCATTCATTTGCACATTGCTCATGACTGCTTTTGCACTAAAAGGGCAGAATTGAGTAATTGCAACAGAAGCTGCAAACTAGAAGCTCTCGGGCCCTTGAATGAAAAGTTTGCTAACTCCTGATTTGGCATATTAGCTGTTGTAAATTTTTCTGTCTAGATGTGGTTATATTAATATGCAATATGGGTGCATTGTAAGCAGATATATGTTTTGTCTATGTGTTACAAATAATGTTCATATTGGCACTGAACTTTTGAATTAAAAGTGGTAGTAAACCCATAATACCCATGGAATCAATGTGCCATATTTGCTAAATGAGGCTTCATTTATTGGCTATTTAGTTCCTTTCTATTTTCTTATATTTTGGTTTATTCTGATTTACTTTTTAAAAATATGAGTGCCATAGAGGCACCTGGGTGGCTCAGTGGGTTAAAGCCTCTGCCTTTGGCTCAGGTCATGATCTCAGGGTCCTGGGATTGAGCCCCACATTGGGCTTTCTGCTCAGCAGGGAGCCTGCTTCCCCCTCTCTCTCTGCCTGCCTCTCTGACTACTTGCGATCTCTCTCTTTCTCTGTCAAATAAATAAATGCAATCTTTAAAAAATAAAATAAAAAGTAAAAATATGAATGCCATATAACTTAAAGTATAAGTAGCTTTTTAATCTAGAAAGTTCTACCCGAGTGGTCGTTACTACATATCAGAGTGCAGAACTCGACCTTGTGGCCTCAAAAATTATTTTCCTGATTGTCTATCAGACACGTGGGTATTGTTCAGTGTATAGAACACTTGGATGAAATCAGCAGACAGTAATTCTGTTTCCAGTGGAGTGGACAGTCTCTGTTTCGGTGTCCCTTCTGTGAAAACAGACTTGACAATACATGTCTTAGTGAGCCAACACCAAGAGATGATGTGCTGATGAAACTATGTTTGTGAAGAAATAAGATCAATTTAGTGTTTATTATCACTAGGCCTGTAGATAGCAGGGCTTACCAGATATTTACTGTCTAAATTAGCAATGATGCAAGACGTAGCCTTCCAAAACAATAGTTAGAAGGGTTGCCTCTAGAGTTAGCAGCCCTGGGTTTGGATACTGTTTTGCCACTCGCTATGCATCTGTCACTTCACGCACAGTAAACTCTATGCCACAGTTCCACGGAATTTAACCACAGTTAAACCCACCACCACTGTCATCTCTATGCAAAGGATGAAAACAGTGCCCACGTCATGGGCCTATTGTCAGGATCAAATGCTAACATTCAAATAAAGCTCTAACAACACGCTTGGCCCAAAGGCAGCTCTCAATGAGTGCAAGTTATTATCTCGTATTAATATAAATCTTAAATGAAAAAGGATAGCCTGTTTTGAAGATAATTCTTCCCGAAAGGTCTTCATCTTCAGTTTGGATATAATTGTTATTCGGAGTAGCCTGCCCCTGAGCCCCCGGGAAAATAAGTATTAAAATATTCTCTCATTTCAAAACATCCGTTTCTCAGTTTCTTTGCTGATGGAACCCTTGAGAGCGAGGCAGTCTCTGTGACCTTTTTTGGTATCACCAATTGTTTAAAAGTCTCTATTTAATTTTGAAAAGCTTTTGTGCTACTTTTCCTTGAGGCTTATTATAGGTTTGGAATCGTGAGCCATACAAAGTATTTTGGCTCTATGTGCTTTTATAATGAAAGTAATTTAATTGGGCACTCTGCCTCCGCAGATCAGCAAGGGTCAAAGTGACTTTTTTCAAGAGAAGTAATACAGAGGGGGAAGTTAAAACAACAGCCGCCACCACCTTGCCATTTGCTTTCAGCACTGAATCAGGCATGCTTCCTTCGGGTCAAAGGCAAATCTCTCATGTTGGATATTTGCAAAACCTGTTCCGTTGACAGACAAGTTCTCCATAAATGGACAGCTAGTCACCCCACATCGGTTAAGTCTGGGCCTGTCCAAGGTGACGGTACTGGACAAGACCCCTGAAATACACTCCATCAGATACACTTACTATTTTGTTGGAAATTCTTGCTGCCTCTCAAAATTCCTTGTTGAACTTTCCCAAGATTACCCTTGTCACTCTGTAAAGTACAAGAAAAAATGCCTTTCTTAAAGAGGGGATATCCCAGCCAGATTAATTTACATAACCTACTTCCTTTTCACACAACGTCAGCAGGGTTATAAAGGTAACCACTTCTGCCTCTTATTGATAAGGGTTTCCCATAAGTGGAACAAACTCTGTGTTTCTCTCAGAATAGACACACACTTCATGTCACCCCCCCAATGACAGAAGTTACATTTAACATTAGCAGTCAGGGTCAAACGCCATTTGAAGGAGATGAGGATCTAAGAGAATGAGATCTTAGGGATTCTGGCAAAAACCCCGAGTTTCTGATACACGTAACATTACGATAGACCTGTTTCATGGCCAGCTCTCTAGGAAAGGAAATAATGCAGATACGATGGTAGGAGGGAAAGCTAGGTTTGGAACATGCCATGTTCATCTGTCAATATTTCTGACTCCATTTGGTTGAGTGAGTCAAGTCTTTTCATCTTTGACCCATATTTCATAAGTTCATAAGAGTACTTCAGTTAAGGATTATGTAGATAAATTGCTTTTCAAAGTAATTAAGATAGCACTAACTGACAAGTGTATATAAAATGAAGCAACAGTGCTATATTCCCTTGTAGCTGAAGGTGGTGAACTTAAAGGAATAACTTAGACCTTTCCCGTCAGCATATTCCCAAATCAGAATGGACATTTTGGCACAAAGCCTCTGTTTTTCTTTTTTTCTTTCTCTTTTTTAAAAATTATTTGACACAAAGAGGAGACAGCAAGAGAGAGAGCACAGGCAAGGGAAGTGGAAGGCAGAGGCAGAGGGAGAAGCAGGCTCCCTGCTGAGGAAGGAGCCCTTCCTGCTGATCACAGAGCCCCATGTGAGACTCGATCCCAAGACCCTGGCCTCATGACCAGAGCTGAAGGCAGATGCTCAAGCGACTGAGCCACCCAGGTGCCCCCAGCCTGTTTTTCTTCCGAATTTTGACTCAAGGGTCTACTAAATCATGTATCAAACAGACAGGGGTCTCCACTGTACACACACCCCTAGGTCCATGCACACTCCCATACATCCTTGAAGCCATCAGAAGGACTCTAGTTATAGATGAAACCAACAAGGATTCATTCCTTCAGAATATTCTGAGTGCTCGGTGTGTTTTAGGTATCGTCTAGACCAGCAGTTCTCCAAGTGTGGTTGGTTGAGCTGTGTGTGTCTTCAGGGCCTTTCCAGGGAGTACACCACCTCAGAAATCATGAGGTTATAATACTAAGAGGATGTGCACTCTGTTGCCATTTGTGCTCATGGTGGTAAATCGATAGTAAGTAAGATTGCGGGCTCCTGAGCAGGAATCCAGGAAGGGACACAGAATTCTACTGGTCGCTGCCAGTCCTCACTGTCCCTTGCCCACATTGCAATGAAGCTGGGTTTTGTTTTTTTTTTTCCGTTTTCTTAAACCAACCAGTTTTGTAAAATCTCTGTCCTTGAATGCACAAAAATTTTAAATATTCAGTATTTTTAACACATGTGAGGTATGCGTGAATTTCCGTTTCATGCTGAAATGTGATGTTTGCCTTGAAAAAGGCATGCATGCACTTGTTTGAGAGGCAAGCTGAACTAATCACTTTTTTCATGGGACACCATTTGTACTTAAAAGAAAGACTGACGGATAAACTTGGGTTATTCAGACTTGGGTGTTTTACAGATATTTTCTCAACAATGAATGAAATGGGCTGTTACTTCAAGGAAAAGAGTTGACAGTATTCGTTGCCAATGATTAAAATTTAAACTTTCAAGTAAAGTTAAAATTGGGAAAAAATTAAATCCACCACTGTGAGTTTGACAGCTTTGTAGTATTTAAAGAGTTTTCTCATGAGATGCTACGATATTATTTAATGTGACCTTTTTTATATTATATATTGAAAAGTGTTGAAATTTGGAAGATCTGCATAATTCAGGGAACCAGGTTTTTTTTTTTTTAATGGAAAAGTTATGGACAGAGATTCATTCAAAATACAAGGGATTCTAATATAACTCAGTGTGAAAACTTTATAGTTATGGTTTTGATTCCACATTGCATCTTATATCTTAAAAACCACTACTGTTGATTTTGGGTGTATTTTCTTCTTCTTTTTTTTTTAAAGATGTATTTATTTGAGAGAGAGCATAAGCAGGAGGGACAAAGGGAGAGGAGAAGCAGACTTCCGGCTGGGCAGGGAGACTGATACAGGGCCAGTCACCCAACTGGGAAATCATGACTTGAGCCAAAACCAAGATTCAGACACTCTCAACCAACTTAGCCACGCAGGCACCCTGAGTGTATTTTCAAAGTAAAATATCCACAAGTTTCTGAAGAAACTATCAAAATACTCTCCTTCCAACTACATATTTGTGTAAAGCTGGATTTTCTTCATGCATATCAACCAGAGCAATATATCTCATAATACATTGAATTTAGGAGCAGAAACAAGAATCTAGCTGTCTCCTATAAAGCCAGACATTAATGCAATTTGAAAAGATGGAGAAGAGTACTCCTCTCAGCCATACATTTTTTGCTTTGGAAAATACAACCACTTGTCCACAAAAATACATGATTTATGTTGACGTGTAATTGACTTGTTTTTAGATTATCTTTCTAATTCTCCGTTTTAAATTTTAATACGATAAATATTGATATCTATACCCCATCCAGAAGAGGGCTTTGGTGTAGTCACCAAATAGTGTAGTCATCTTCATAGTGTAGAGAGGACTCAAGACCCTGAATTTTGAGATGCAGGATTTTTAGATATGGGGACGGCAGACTCAAGCCATGCTGTTCACCTTCACAACTGCTTAAGAGTAGAACAGGCAGTGCAGCTACTCCAGTCTGTGTGACCCTGACGTAGAAATTCTGTAAGAAGGCTGTAGGAAGAGACACAGGACCTGTAACTCACAGAAGTGGGAAGGCTTCTCAAAGGAAGTAAGACTGTACCTGTCTTTAAGTGTATCTGAATCTTGACATTTATCTGAATCTTGATATTGGAGTCATTATTAGGTGATAAGGAGCATGTGGGAATTCGTGTAGGGAGAACACACTGTTCAAAGGAACTGGTTATAAGAGCCCATGTTGTGTTCTGGGGACTGCAAATCTAGGTCGTGTGAGCGAGCCACGGTGCCAAAGCTGGAGCAGTAGAACTTGAGTTTGGTTCTGACCATGGAGGAAACAACTAAAAGATTCCTGTTGTAGAAAGTCACCTCCAGCGGTACCCTGGAGACTCATGTGAGCATTGAGAAAGACTGACAGCAGCAAGTAGGAGTGGGGAGAATGAAGAGGTGGATTTGAGCGATGTTGGGTGAAATTTATAGATTTGGTAGCCACCTGAATGCAGAGGATGATGAGGAATGTGAGATAAGATAGCTTAAAGTTTTTGGCTTAGGTGATTGGATGACAGTGGTGCTGCTCTTTGCATGAAAGAAAAACAGGGGAAAATTGGGGAAGGATGGTGTTGATTCTGGCTCATTAAATGGAAAGAGCCAGTGAGTACTTGAATGTACACCTCTGTTAGAAGAAACACAGAGGCTGAAAATAGAGACGGCCATCCCATCAGGACGGAGACATCCTCTGGGTCCCCTGTTCTGACTGAGATCGCCCAGACATCAGGCATGGGTTGACAGTGGAAGAGGGCTGAGGATACCAGTGTCAAAGAGCTAAATGGGGCAAAAGGAATTATGTTGTAGGTGATGTTGGCTATTGTAGTAACTGTTGTCTTACTTAGAAGAGTTTCGTTTCAACCTTTCGATTAAGGAGGATCCCAGCTGGTGATCTTTTCACAGCTGAAGAATTCTGTGGATGCTCCTCTGTCACAGTTGGTTTTCATAGGCTGTGAGTATATGTTGCTATCTGCCTGCATTCATGCATCTGAGTAAGAATAAAAGAGTGGGGAGAGAGGGATGGGGAAGCACGGGGTGTAGTGAGTGTATATGGAAACCGTGAACATTTTCTAGTACAAATCTGCTCTTTTTAAATATCTGGCAGCATTTGGATGATTTAAAACATTTTAATTTTGGTTTAGATTCAAATGTATCTTTTGCCAACCATTTATGATCTATAAATAGCCATTAAGATTGTTCCCTCAAAAACATTTAAAAAGTCTTTACGGCTATCCTCAATGATTTGGCAGAAATGTTAGTCCAAAACTGAAAAATTAACCAGTAATTGGCTATATGTGCTTGTGTTTTCCATTTTAAAATACATTTTAAACTGCCTTATGAGGATCATGGTTTTAGAATTATACAGAGTAAATATAAACAGATTCAAGCATATTTAGCAGTCCTTAAATTTGAGCTCTAACAAAGAAAAAAATCTCTGAGTCTAGAAAACGCTCAGTGACATAACCATGGGACCAGCCTGCTTGAGAGAAGGACTTTCTTCCATAGATTTGTACTTGGTTGGCCTTCTACCCATGTACAGATGACATTCAGTGGTTCACATGAAGTTCTTTAAAACATAGCACATTTAGGGGCGCCTGGGTGGCTCAGTGGGTTAAAGCCTCTGCCTTTGGCTCAGGTCATGGTCTCAGGGTCCTGGGATCGAGCCCCACATCGGGCTCTCTGCTCAGCAGGGAGCCTGCCTCCCCCTTCTCGATGCCTGCCTCTCCGTCTACTTGTGATCTCTTGTTCTCTGTCAAATTAATAGATAAAATCTTTAAAAATATATATATCACATTTAGATAATCTTAGTTAATATTTCATTTCATTTGATTAATTGGGCTAACTTTATCCAGACAGAGGCACAAATGTCATTTTAACCTTGCTTCCATTTTTAAAAGTGACATTTTCCCTCCAGATGTCTCCATCGTCTCAATGCAATTTTAATAAAAAAAAAATGACCTGTTATCCTTTCATCGTCTGTTTCCCGGGTCATTTAATCGAGTTGACCAAATGTTGTCTATTCTCTCTAGCCCTCAACCTGTTTGAGTTAACTCTCTTGGCTGTAAGCCCAAGCAGTACCACCAACTATCTCCATCAGCCTTGAGCCAAAGTGGAGACAGGTCCAACTCCAGCATCTGGACAGCTCCCTGAGTGTGCAAACTAGGGAGAGGCTCCAAGGGCAAGAGGGTTACAGAGTAGAATGGCAATGAAGCCCCCCCCCAAAGGTTTCTCTAGCTATCTCCAAGACTCATGAGCAAAAGGAAGGAATCGAGGCAGAAAGGTCTATTAACAATAGGCACGTGGCTATTTGCACATATATACTTGACACACTATGCATCTAAGAAATAATAATTATGTAATAATGTTCAAGGTGGGGAGTCTTAAGTTACAGACTAGCAGTAAACTCCTGTTCGGTGCTCTCCCCTTTGTAGATGCAGATAAAGGTACAGTAGTCTTATCACACAGCACAATTATTTTCATTTTAAAGGGTAAAAAATTGAAGTTAAATTAAAGGGTGAGGACTGAATAGGAAATTGGGTTGAGTCAAGAAGTAAACTCAAATATTGGTTTCAGTATGACTTTGCAATGTGTGAAAGTATGTATGTATGTATGAATGTAAGATTTTCTTATGTAGGGAAATGTGGAAGGGAGGAAGCGCCCATCAAGGATTTCTGATGTGTCAGATATTTCTAGGACCTTTTACAAACTTTATGTCACTAAATCCAATTTAAAGGATGCCTGGGTGGCTCAGTCAGTTAAGCATCTGCCTGCGGCTCAGGTCGTGATCCCAGGGTCCTGGGATTGAGTCCGCATCGTTCTCTCTCTCTGCCTGCTGCTCCCCCTGCTTTTACTCTCCCACCCACCCCCACCACCTGACAAATAAATAAATAAAATCTTTTTTAAAAAATCCAATTTAACATAAAACATTTCCTCTCTTAGGCTTCTTTATGTAAGATACTAAACTGAACTGAACTTGGTTATAGATGTTTTGAACCCAAATTTTATTTTTATTGAATAAGTTATTCACATGACAGAAACTATTGTAACCTGAAGACTCTGCACACTTGTACACAACCTGAAAGGTGCCGTGCTGGTCAATTGCCAGTTATTTTCATCCGTGACATGACTATTACCTCCTTCTCTGGCTCTGAGGAACCAGACTTTTATTCCTGAAAGGGAACTAACCTAATAGCAATGAACATCCCAAGCATTCAGATTTGGGTCTTTAAAACTCACTTGCCATGTACAGGAAAGAGTTCCTCTTGGAGACAGAGCTGGCTCGAGGTGTGGGATGACAGAAACTCAGAATGAGCCTAGAATGTCCTGTTGTATGAATAGCGGGAAAGACAGAGCCTGCTGAGGCCCTAGCTGAATGACCCGGAGCCAATTTAGTGGACTTAGGGGATGGGACTAATGAGAGATGGGGCAGTTTGAAGATCAGAAAGTACATCCACAAATAATTTAGGTACATTAAGGGTGTTACAGTTTTATGGATTTGTAATAATAATACGAGAGAAGTGGTAGGTTTGGGAGAATGCCAGGAACTCAGCTTTGCATTCTGAAAACTGGTAAATGAAGGGAAGGACTCAAGCATTTTTCCTGTCTTTTCTTTGCAAACTGGATCTCGGGCTATCCCAAGTCACTGGTGAGGGAAACGTTATCCTTTTAGAAGAATTCCTGTTAGTAACTAGAATATAACAAGTGGATAAACTTAGAATATCACTATTTTTTAACCAGTAAATGAAATAATGTATCTGGGCAGTGATCATCAATCACCGTCAAAACCATTTTACACATGATAAATAAATCAGGATTTTCAACAAAGGAGGAGGGCAAGGGTGGGGGATTCGTAGATTAAAAGAGAACTAAGGCCAAACAGATGCAATGTGTGGGCCTTATTTTGATCCAGAATTGAGCAAACCAACCATAAAATAACACTTAGGATATAATAAGAGAAATACTATTCGTATTTAGGGAATCGGTGTTAATTTTTAAGGTGTGATATTGGTAGAGTGGTTCTATACCTGGGATTTTCTTCAGTACCGTCCAAGATGGAGAACAGTAAGTGGGAAGTTAGACGAAATGAGATTGCCATATGTTGGCAGTTGTTGTTACTGGGTATGTTGGAAATTTCCCATTATTTAAAATAAAAATCTGTCTATATCTATATCTATGTATTATTCCATAGGCTATGCTCATTTGAAATACAGGGCATTTGCATCTGCTCTGAAAAGGTATCTGCATAGGGAAAGAATTTCGATGCCTTTAATTTACCTATTTTTGTAAGTAAGAAAGCAAACTGAATACATGTGCTCAGACACAGAAACATAAAACTCTACTAAGTCCGTGTAACATGAGTTTATCGTCTCTAAACTCACCCTGGTTGAGATCTTGTAACTGATCTCAAACTCTATTGGCCCCGCATGGGTCTTCTTTCAAAGCAAAAGTCAAGTCGTTTCTATCACTGTATTATAGATGATGCTGATTTGCTTCGTGTATAAATTGGGTATTCAGAGCACACTGTCTGTGTCTTTCCTATAATACCAAATAATCCTTTCACCACTGTCTATCTGCTGAAGCTACACATGTCCTATGTAGCTGACAGCTTCCAAATGAGAGACTGTTTCTTCCCTGCTTTTATTATTCTGTTAAAAATTTTAACTCCAGTTTTAAAAATCATGAAATAGTTTTTGTCAAAACAAGTCACTGTCAAACTTTTCTTTCCCCGACACCGATTCATTACTTTTGAATAAAATAAAAGCAGTGAATAGAAACAACAAATAATAAATGAAGTAATTTGGCTGGAGGTGTAAATTGCTGTCGCATTTCTTTTTCTGACCTCCTGTGTCGCCTCGTGAGGAATGAATTCAGTTCAGTTACTTCTTTTCTTTTGTCCTTGAAATTCGCCATCCAGAGAAAACTGCCTCCCCTGATATGAGTGCTGACAAAGTAACCTTATTATATAATTTACACAAATAAAATACATCAGAAAAGCAGTTAGGCTGAAATAATTTAGCAGCTGAGCCCACAAAGGAGGGTTCCCTTGGAGATGCATGGAAATGCCCTACCGTGCATTGCTCGCCACTATCAGCAATAAGGACTCCTTCTGTAACCGGTCTGGACAATAAATTAATGACATAGGGATCCCCATCTTTGCTACTCCCTCCTCTTATGAGATTAGAGCCTAGACTAAACCAACACTATACTGTGATAGCCTTGACTATATGGTAGTAGCTTTTAGAGCCTGAACCCTTCCTGTGCCCTCTTCACAGAAGTTCCTTGAGAAGGGGGTGACTTATGATCGTAGGCATATATGTCATGTGAGGAACTGGTGGTAGAGGAAATGAGCTGCCCCAAAGCGAGCGAGCTAGACTGTGACAGAACCCGGATTTGACCTCTGCAGCCTGAGCTGAACCCTGCACTTTTCATCTCTACTCAGCACAGCCTCAGGGATGAATAGCTTCTTACTGTCAGTTAAAAGATAAGGTGTACTTAAAAACACAAGCAATCACCAAATAATGCAAGAAGAGGCAGGAGAAGAAGAATTTAAAACATGCTGATGTACCATCATTGAAGTCCATCTTGACTTCAAAACTGCCCCGAACACAAATGATACTGGCTGCAATTGCATTATACATGAGGACGTTGGTGGGATTTATTTTAGGATATATCATCAGCTATTAAACCTAAGGACTGCCTGATTAGAATAGGATGCTACTGATTGTACCTTATGTCAAGGATTTGAAACTCTATCTCCTTTTTTGTTGTTGTTGTTCTTGAAAATGGTCCAAGCTTAATCGCTGATCTTGCTCATATTCTTTCCATAACAGATGATGCTCATGAAATTCACATTTCCAGCATGAAATTGGCAGCATTCCGTTTTTAATGTTTTATTTCCTTAAACATAATAAGGTATAATAAAGTAACTTGTAAAGAAATTGCCTATCAAAATGGCTCCCACTTGGAATCTACTTAGAACAATCCATTGGGTAATCACAGAAATCAATTCTCTGCTCTTAGTTTAGTTTTGTGTGAAAGCTTCAGTCTTACTCAAAAATGTGTGGATACACTTAACACGTTTGTATTTGCATAAACTTACTGCTACTGCAGAAGTACTTTTAAATAGTTTAACATTTGGGGTTCATTTCAAGAATTTTTCCCCCAAAACTAACTTCTGGGCAATCAAGTATATATTGGATTTAAGACCTACATTTTCCACATATCTATCACTTCCAGTATATCACTCTGGAGTACCAGAATGATGTGCCCAGGTCTACTTAATAATCATTAGTCATCCAGGGAATATTTACTGTAGTATAGTATTTAGCAGAATTCTTAGCTATATTTTGTCCAAATAACGTTCATACTTTAATCACTACCCTTTATCACTGTGGATGATGAGTATAGCTGCTTTGGAATGATCTCCTTGGACAAAATGAATTTTCCACAGAAACTGAGCAAATAATGGAATTTGAATCTAATCACTAATCCAGGATCAGTCTTGGAAAGTGTAATAATGTTACTATTGGGATGATTGCTGCAAAACGTGTAAAGAAAACAGCAACAACAAAAGTAATCAGAGGGACAGGTGCTCACACGTGTCAAAGGCCATTTACCAATGTCCCAAGCACAAGAGTTTGGAGCTAGAGCTCTACCAAGGAGCTATGACCTTCCTTGCTCTTTTCTCAATATTTTTCTCCACACCCTTTATACACAGCCACTTTCTTCTTGCCTTTTTCCATCGTTCCTTTTTGCAGCTCGAATGTGGCACTGTGGGGTGACCTGGGGCAGAGCCGTGTTTTCACGGCAAAGCATCACAACACAGTGCTGCTCTCTTTCCTCTTTGGAGCTGTTGGAAGACATAGCTCACCCAGACATCTCTTCCTCAAATATCCAATGAGGAGGGAATTCACACGGATTACAGAGAGGCCAGTTGAAATATCTGAGATCATGACTCACCAAGTCAAGTAAACTGATCTTTCAGAACACACGCAAATATTGTGTTTATTTCTCATGGTCAATTCAAGAAAAAATAATTACTCATGGATAGAGCTTCTTTAGTTTGTCTTTTTTCTTTTTTTATTGCCAGCAAGAAAGAAGAGAAGCACTCTGAATACCTAATAGGGATTCAGGTTCATGGGTTTCATTTCCATGAGGGTTTTGCAGTGAAGCATCGATATAACCCAACTTTTCTTTAATCATATCTGCATTTTGGAAAACAGCTTTTTCTCCTGTCTCTCAGCCCCATCCTCATCCCTGGTAACCCCATGCCCTTCATTTCCTCACTCTGATGCCATCTGTAGTTGTAGGATCCACCTCTGTTTGTACAGAATTAGAAAAAAGCTATATTCCAGCATGCAAGCATCCACACCCCCTATGGAGAGCCCTGGCTTGTGGTCAGCACTGGGGCTTAGTGCTAGGGACGGGTGGTGATCCCAGCCAGCCAGATGAGGATTACCATCCCAGGGCTCAGCTCAGAGAGATGCTGAGAGCCAGGGGTTGTGTGTAAATGGGTCATTGGGATACACTAATCCCAAGATGGCCAAAACCCCGTTTCTCCCCTGGGCAAGTGTGATTCCAATCTTTGGCGGGTGAATGGCATCGGTTTGGTGTTAGAAACCTGTGAATTAGATGTTTGGACACAAGGAATGAAATGAGAGAGGGAGAGAGAAAGAAGAGAAAGAAAGAGAAAACCCAGTCAAGAGAGATCCACAACTGACTTTCTTTTTGATGGTTCTTGTGCTCTGGGAACCGAAACTGAAAATTGACCACTTCGGCACTCTTTCCGCTCTCTCTTAAGATATGTAGCACGTACTCCATGCACTTGGCAGAGTGCTGTGTAAATAGGGAGTTGTGTATCTCTTAGAAAAGAGTTGAAAAATCCACCCGTGGCCCTGGAGAAGACCGGTCTCATTTAAGATGTGTTTTTGATGTAGAAGTCTCCATCAACGCTCTAAAGCCTCTTACGAGTCCCGTCTTTTCTGAGCTTGCTCCTGGGGAGTTTCTGCCCTCCTGCGGGGCCGCCTCCCCATCCCTACCTGCCTCCATAGATTCCGTTCGTTTTGTTAATGTTCACTACAGGAAGCACCTAAGAATAGACTTGCTGCTCTGAGCAGATTCTATCTTGAGACATGATGGGCTGGAGAACAGCCAAGAACATTGTAGCAAATAGGTGTCCAGTTGGGCTTTTCGATATTATGTATTTGACAGGGCGCGGCAGCACCAGCAGGGATAGGCATTGGAAAAATGCATTGCCGGGTTCTGTTTGAAAGCTCCCTGTCATTTCAGAAGCACTTGAAAACGAGTGTGCACTGGGCTTTGCTACAGCTCTCGCAAGGACTATTAATAGGAGCTCACAACTTGTACTTGTATTGCCCTTTATATCAGGGGGTGGGGTGGACGAGTCAGAAAGCTTTTCTCTTCCCAAACGTTACCCGTCAAGCCAACTGAAACAGTCTTTCACCATACCATGACATAGCTGTGAAAACTTGAGTCAGGAGAGTTAAATCACATTCACTCCTAGGCACGATACTTCCTTTGTGCCCAAGATATTATAGAATTCAGAGGGAAAGAGGATGGTGAATGCAGAGGTCCCCTTACTTAGTCTGGGAAACACCCAACTCGGCTATAATGTCAGGGCATTGAACTATTCTGAAGAGCTTAGCATCCTGTCATGCGCCCGGATAGCCTTGGGCACCAGCTGGAGAGTTTATATGTATTTGGCAGTGGTGAGGAGGGAATATTGTTTTAAATACTATACTGGCATGGGGCGCCTTGGTGGCTCAGGGGGCTAAGTGTCTGACTCTTGATCTCAGTTCAGGTCTTGATTTTAACGTCCTGAGCTCAGGCCCCGCATTGGGCTCCTACTGAAAAAAATAAAAATAAATAATCTACTGAGAAAAATGGGGCATGTCCCAGTCATTTGGCAAAAACAGCAACAACGTTGTCAAAAACCTTAGTGTCTCTATTCTTTAGCAGACTGATATTTTTTAAAGAGATTGATTTCTCTTATGCTCTGCTAGCTGGGGGATGCTTGGCCTCTGGAGGCCAGTTGACTTTGCTCTTCGCCCTGGTGCTTTACACAGAAGAGCTCTCCCGTGAGATGTGCGCTTGTGTGGGACTTCACTTCTGTGTGGGTGTTAGTGGAGTTAAGTGTGCCAGTTTCCAAGACAGAAGGGTAAGAGGGAAGGAACGTATTCCAAAAAAGGTGCGCCCTAACACAGTGGTTGTGGAGAAGAGTTAGTCTGCTCTGAGGCATCCGGAAGTCCCCTGCAAGGTCAATTTCTGTCATACAACCTTCTTCCTGTCAGGGAATAGGATGTTCTCCAGTCCAGGAATGTGAGAGGCTAAAACTGAAGTTAAGAAAACTATTGTCTGTTAACACAACAACTGGAAATCTCCTCAAAATAATATTGTGAAGTGCTTTGCCTAGGGTGTGAGGAAAAATTGCATTTTTTTTTTTTTAACCGTTTCCCCATTTTCAAAGCTGGAAGTCTGGAATTTTGACAAGATGTTCTAGGCTCAGTCTGAGCTGCTGAGGCAGGAAACGTGAACGCCGCGTGCTCTGAGGTACCACGGGCTACCAAGGAAATTGACTCTGAGGGTGTTTTCACAAACACGTATTGAGGTGATGGTGAAGGTCAGGTTTAGGAAAATAAATCATTGTTGTTTTTAAAAATGTTTTCCCCCACTTAATCTTATTATGATTCCCTGTTTTTCTTTTTTTTCTTGATGTATTCCTATGTTTTCTTCTCAGCTCTTTGTATGTGTTCTGTAAGCGATCTCATATCCTTTTCGTAAGACATCTGGGTTTGAACAAATAAATGAAAGGAATTCCATCCTTGAAGCCAGCTGAATATTGGCTGAATTCAGTCAGTTAAAGCCTTTTTATTTATTTACAGTGAAGTCCCCACACCCCATTCATTTATACATATAGTCACACCACACACACACACACAGCTTATATTTATAGGGAAACATAATCAGAAGCTACATTTAGCTTCACAAAGATGGCACTGTGGTAGATTAAAAGAAACTTCTTTCTAAAATGTAAGTCCGATTCTATCTTGTCCATCAGCCGCATCTCTGCCTGTGTCCCGGTGAGAGGGGAAGTCAGCCCCACACTCCGTGGCAGTCCTTGGTCCCCTCATCCTGTCACCACCCTCCCCGCCAGCACGGTGGCCATGCCCAAGCTTCCTCATGCTGCTCTAACCTCAGGCCTCTCTCGTCTTCTGTCTTTTGCACTTGGATTTTGACCCGTAGGTCCCAGCAAGTTTGCATGGTTTATTCTTTCAATCATGTGACGTTTCTGCTTTCTCATCATGTCGTGTGCAAAAGTATGTGTGAATTCTGTGCCTCATGGGTCACAGACCCGAGGACCCCGCGAGGCACCGAAAAGGAACATCATAGTTTCGGTCGGTCGAGACCTAATATAAGTATTGGTTTTATAATACACCTTTGGAGCAATTCCTCCAGACTTTTCCATTTCTTCAGCGATATAACGAATCCGTGTTGTTGTTTTTTCCCCTGGGGGGAATAAAAAGATAAGCCAAAACAATCGCCATAGCTATCTATCCTGAACAAATGTTACAACTCACGGTGCAGACGTTTTCCTTCCTTCTCTGTTCCTCTGCTGAACTTAATGCTAGAGAAATTTTATGTTACAATGATGTATTTTAGAAAATGTCAGTGTTGTTTAAATTATTTTAGGAACTGCTGTCACGCCTGTTGCTTCAGAGCCACCCCCAAATTTAGTGACTGTAGGTTAATAACCATCTGCTGCTCACTTGGTGGCAGTTTGGGCTGTTTGCAGCGGCGCAGGTCTTCTGTCCCGCCTGGGCTCACTCATGCAGCTTTGGGCATCCGGGGTCCCGCTGGGGCCCGATGACCTGAGAATGTCTCACTCACCTGAACAGCCACAAGCAGGGCTGCCTGGAGGCATCGCAGTTCCCCTCTGCAGGGCTGATCCAGCCTGAGAGCCAGGCTTCTGATGACAGTCTTGCCATTCTCAGAGGGGGAGAGCAGAAGCAGGCCCCATTACGGCCAAACTTGGAAGTCCCATACGTCAGGACCGTCACCTGCCCTCGCTCAAGGCAAGTCACAAGTCCAGCCCGGATTCTAGAGCTGAAGGAACACACTCTCCCATGATGGGGAAAATGCACAAATCTTTGAAAGACCTTCAACTTGCCATGAAAGGAGAGATCATCCTCACCCAAAAACTGGAGGAAATATATACCTCTTTCTTTAATACGCGAGTACCTATGTTGTGGCAGAAACATGCCTACAAGTCCTGTAAGCCCTTGAGTTCTTGGGTTAATGATCTCATCCGGCAAGTGCATTTCTTCAATACTTGGGCCAAAATGGCTTACACCGCAATACATCGTCGGTATATGAGATTCATCACAACCTGGCAGCATTCCATGCCATCACCTGCCCCAAACCCTAAATACCCTGATGCTGAGCACGGTGATTTCTTCGAAGGATTTCCTGCAAGATACTGGCTCTGTGAGTTTTCTTCTTTCCACAAGCCCTTCCTGCTGCTGTGCTTCAAGACTGCAGATAGTCCCAAGGAGTCTCTCGACACCTTTTACCCACCACATGACCTCAGATGCCACTGACATCAAAGATGAGGAGTTCTCCATAATCACCCAAAAGAAATTCAGCATTGTCAGGAGAGCCTTTAAGGGCACAGACAACATACGTGTAAGAGTGCCCATTTTTGGTTTATTCATCGAGGGGTCAAGGTGGAATCATGAACAGAAAGTTCTAGAAGACTCGCTGCCTCGCGAGCTGTGCTGCAGTTTTCCTGAAATCTACTTCTTACCAACGAAGATTTCTATGGAAAGAGCAAATGCCTCTGAGCAAATTCCGAGCTCTAAATGTTCAAATGCCCCATCTATCAGACTCCTGAGTGGTCAAGAATTTTGACAACCACTGGTTTACTCTCAAACTTTCTAACCTCAGTGTATTTACCCACAAAGAGACCTCCTAGTCACTGGGCCACAATGCAGGTTACACTGCTGTGTGAGAAGAATGAGAAATAACATATGTACCAAACCAAAAATCATCATCACCATCCTCATCTGGGACCATGTTTAATCTACCACCATCGTAATGTGTGTCACATTCATTTAATGAGTAGTAGATATGCAAATAAAAGAAATAACACGTCACAAGTCTGAATATCAAGGAAGTAAGAGTCTGGAGTCATTTTTAAACTTCTCACAAGATTCATTTAAAAACTCAGGTCCTGTGATAATCGAAAGAAAATCTTGCCCATGTTACTCATTCATATGATCATTTGGTTCTACGTAAACCTCACCCACGAGTATAGATCTTTTTAGGATGCTACCAGTTTCTATAATGTATTGAAAGAGGAAACAGTTTGGGGATATGTTCAATGCCTAGTAATATTTAATTGAGGCCATGACTTGGGGCCCAAAGTAAAACCAATTTTAAAAAGTAATTCTATTTAAACAGAAACTCTAACTTTTGCTTACATAAAGAAGATGCCTCCATTTTACTACTCATTTTATTTACAGTTTGCACTCAGAGTTGAAATCCATTTTTAAACAAAACAGACTTTTTTTTATTCACAGCAGGTGACCATTGGATACCATTCCTCATCACTTTTTATTGTATTCCGGGTGCTTTTCTCAGTATATTCTTTTCAGCCAACTCCAGTTCAGCATAAGTATCCTTTACTCATTTTAGCATTGATGTTTTCTTGCTGAGGAAAATCAATTCCTAGTAAAAGTCATGCAAACCTATCAACACGACAATTCCATGAAATGTGGCAATGAGATTACTGTGTGAGAGACCCATCAAGTGGGCCCCATCATTTCCAATCCCAGCCACAACCGAGAGAAGCCCAGTGTACATATGTCAGTTACACTTCTGTGAAGCTGGGGGTGGAGATCTATTTGGGGAGAGGGGACATGTCTCCAAAAGATGATATTTTTACTCATGAACTCCATGTGTAGAGGAGATTTACAGTAAGATTTTACAGTTTCCCTCATAAAGCCAAAAAGAAACACAGTGTACATTTGCTTGCCGAGAAACATCTCCCTTACGCCCACCACCACATTAAAGAGGTCAATTACAAATTCATTACTTCTGACCTTGTAAGTTCACAAATCAGCTTTCCTCTGTGAAAAATCTGAATGTTTTATCTCAGACCTGGGTAAGTCCAAAGGATAGTGTTAGAGAAGGGGCATTGGCCTGTATACAGGGCTGTACCCCAGGGCAGACCAGGGAGCTCTGTCAAGCAGTCATTGACTCATTCACCCACATGTTTGGAGAGTGTGCACGGCTGGGGCACTGAGGACCAGATTTTCCCTTCTATCCTACAGTTTAATTCAGCCTATGACATCAGCCCGAAAAGTGTTGCTATCCTGGTTCAGACGAGAGAACTAGGTGCCATCACCTACTTTCTGCAGGTCTAGCCCTAGCAAAGGCTCAGCTGGGATTTTAACACAAACCTATCTTTTTTCTGACCAAATCTCTGTGCCTTAGTGTAATTTACACTTTTAACCTTTTATCCTTCAAGGCTTTCTCCACATGTTCCCTCTCTTCTTTCAATGCACTTGCTTTTATTTGCAGATGGCATCGTAACAGTTTGGGCGTCCTTCCAACCGAGGTCTTTATTCCTTGAGTATTTTGGAAGGAAAAGGCATCTTTCACTAACACCACTTACAAAAGGGCTTTTAGCCTCCAGAAATGATGGACCTTTAAGAAGAAACACAGTTAGGGTGGGGACAGCTCAACCAGTGATCCTGTCTCTCTCTCTCTCTCTCCCCCAATTTTTCCTCTTCTTTCCTTTTCTGGGGGTCGGGGGCAGGGGGAGGGAGGAGGTGTCTTTGCTTTTAACCGTGATCCAGGCTACAGTGATTTCTCTCACAAGCTCTCTGTGGTTCTTTCTTAGAGGGTTGTAGGTTTGAATCATTTTAGGAGTGATCATCTGACCATGTGCTACTACAAAGTTAGCTAATGATGAAATCAACAACAACAGCTGTCATTGCACTATTATTGATTGATTGATTGATTGATTGAGCATGCTCTGCGCTTTGGGTCAGCCCTCCCCTGCTTATAACAGGTGGACCTGGAAGATCGTAAAGACTGTGAAGTTTCTTCGTGGTTACCCAGAGCATAGATGAGAAGCTAGTATGTCTAACTGCTCCTCGCCTGTTAGAAGTCAGAACAGACATCACACCTTCCAACAGACTTCTTCTGTCACACTCCCTAAACTGAAATTCTAGCCCATCAGGCTATTTATTGGTCTCCCTCTGTGGTCAAGTGTCCACTCTCTGAGGTCAAGGGACCATTTCTCATTTGAAGTTCAATTCCCAGAATCTAACAGAGCCCCCAACATACGTTCCTTAATAACTGAACTGTGGAGATATGGGGTGTGATCTTAGTGGGGGTGGCCTGAAACTAAGAGTCCTGGCGGCTCGATCTGAGCATAGTAGCAGCTGACCTTGACTGAGTAGTTGGGACCAGCTAGACCTCGAGCAGCCTTCAAATCAGGATTCCCTGACTCCTCCCACTTCACGTGGAAGCAAGCTGAGGCAGAGAGGCTTGGTCCTTTGTTCGAGGCCACTGGTCTAGTGTGTGGTAGAGTCAGGCTCAGAGCCCAGATCCAAACCTGCCCTCTTAATCACCAAGTTTTATTATTTTTCCAGGCTACTCAGAACTGATCACTCCATTTCCCTTTTCCTCAGTGCCTTTATTTTTTTAAGAGTCAAATTATTTTTATTTATTTAAATCTGGACATGAATGCCCTCCATTTTAATGTTGCAGTTAATATCTATTTCACTCAACGTGTGTTTACCAAGCCACTGTGTGTCCTAGGCACTGTCGTAAGCCCCTAGGCCCTAGAGATTGGGCAGTGAGCAAAACTAGCCTAGTTCCTGCAGTTAAGCCTATGTTCTGATCAGGGACACAACAGCAGCAACAAAAATAAGGAATAAAATATATAGCATATAAGTAGGTAATAAATACCATAGGGAAAAATAGGAAAACTAGAAAAAAGGAGTGTGCATGGGTGCAGGTAGTGATGGGAGTCACTGAATTGCAATTGCAGGTCAAGGAAAGGTCACTCAGGTGACAGCAGCTGAGCAGAAGCCTGATGGAGTTGGGGGAGGGGCCAGTGGCTAGAGAGGAAGGAAGTTCCCAGCAGAGGGAAAGGTGCAAATGTCCTGAGGCAGGAACGTGAATGGCTAGTTCAAGAAAGATCTAGGAGGCCCATGTGGCTGGAAGGCAGCCAGCAAGGGGAGGTTTATTGAGAAGGACAGGTGGGAGGGGAGGGTTTGTTAGAGCGGTTTTCATTTTGAGATGCTTACTAAACATCCATAGGGAGAGGTGGAGGAGGCACATAGCTAGATACGAGAATCAAGAATGCCAGGTCGAAGACATGTGGACTGGCCCATCCATGCCGAAGTCCTCAGTTCATAAATCCATTTAAGTCCGTGGCAACCCAGAGAGGGAGGAGAATATGATGAGTTGCCCTGGGGGAGATGGTGTCTGGGCTAGATCCTGAAGAACTTGCATCAGCTCAAGGAGCAGAAATCATCGGGGACGAGAACATTGCCGGCGAAGGGTGGACTTCGTGCAAGGACACAAGGCGAGGGAAGAAGGTTCAGAGTGCCGGGAGCAGTGTCAGATCATAGGACAGCACGGTGTGGAGGGGGTGGGAAGGGGCCGCTGAAATGGACTGGGGAGCCAGATTGCTGACCTCTTTAGCTGACATGCCAAGGAATTTCGTATTTGTTCTGCAACCAGATGGGAGCCATCGAAGGCTTTTAAACAGGAATGTCACATGATCGGATACATGGTTTAGGAAAGTAACTGGCAGTACAGAGAAGGTTAAATTGAAGAAGAGGAGGCTTAACTCTTGTACATAGTAACTATCAACAAAGTTGAAAGTAACAGACACAAGACGTACAGATCAAATGCTATGGAGAGATTACAGGTACCTCTTCCTATTGAAAAAAATATTCCTGAAAGAAAAAATAATGGCCCGCGTTTAATGTTACTTATTGTTATCATTTTGGGGATAGCATAATATGATGGGTCTGACTTTTTTTTCTTCAAGGCTTTAAATAATTTTCCTTCTAAGCTGATGATCTGGGGCGCCTGGGTGGCTCAGTCATTAAGCGTCTGCCTTTGACTCAGGTCATGATCCCAGGGTCCTGGGATCGAGCCCTGCATCGGGCTCCCTGCTCCGTGGGGAGTCTGCTTCTCCCTCTCCCACTCCCCCTGCTTGTGTTCCCTCTCTCTCTATGTGTCTCTATGTGTCAAATGAATAAAGTCTTAATAAATAAATAAACTGATGATCTATCTTGAAATGTGAGTACATTTTAAATACATTTCCCTCTTCAGAGCGGGACCTGCAGGTGTCACAGTTAACTACCTATTTTACTTGATTACTTGATTCCTGAAGAAACGGATCCAACTTACTTGGGACTAAATCCCATTTTGATTTATTTTGTTTATTTGACAGAGAGAGAGAGAGAAAGAGAAAGAGCACAAGCAGGGGAGGAGAGGGAGAAGCAGGCTCCCCCAGCTGAGCAGAGAGTCCAGCACGGGGCTCGATCCCAGGACCCCAAGATCATGACCTGAACGGAAGGCAGACATTTAACTAACTGATTCACTCAGGCACCATCCCTCATTTTGATTTAATATATGGGGGTAAAAGATGGCAATGCAGAAATACATATTTTCTATCCCTGAATACCATTACACATATCACACTGACCAAATTGCAATATTTCTTTTTGGAGAAAGAAAGGGGCATCTTACCCAAGCAGAAGCCATAGGAGCCAGGACTATGCATACCTTACAGCTTGTTGAAGGTAGCTCCCCACGATCAAAGAGGAGCTAATTCCCTGTGTTGATAGAGTCAGATTACAAAGCCACATTTCTTGTATGTCTATTCTGTGTCGGGCACTATCACATGAATTTTTATTTAATTTTTAAAACACTGTATTACAGGTGTAATTTTACCAGTGACAAAATTGAGGGTCAGAGATTTAAATAACTTGGCTAAGGACACACAGCTCTTACCCAAAGTAATAGTTACTTCCATAGACCTCTGCTTAGCTTGCTATGAGAAAGCAATTTGCTTTACATTTCACATGTAAAGCAAAATACACACAGATGGGTAGAAGGGTCCCACCAGTACCGTTTCTCGTAGAAGCTTTGGAATGCTGTTAATGAAGAGTGATCCTTCTCATCAGTTAACGTCACTTCTCTTTCAAAGTAGTTCATTCTCTCCTTGGTCAGGATGTGGGTATAAGTATGAAAGTTCCCCAAAAAATTAAAGAAGGAGATTTTCGTCTGTTTGCTCTCCAAGACTTAAAAGCCTTACTAAAGATTAATGTTTATTACTCGAAATATTTCAATCCATTAACAAGAAATTTGACTCATTTCTGTGGATAATGGATGAAATAAGAGGAAAAACTAAAATTTATTCTTATATGGATGTAAGAAATATCAATTATTTGACTTGCCATATATTTAAATGGACTGGTTTCTACAAGTTATTTCCTTACCAAGTAATTCATGAAATTCATGGTACAAGTATTTATTAAGCACCTACTATCTACTAGGCATTGTTCTGGAAGCTCAATAGAGAGCTGTAAACAACATACACAAAAATTCCTGCCTTGTGGGAGCATTTAATTTTTCAGTGCGTTCAATTGAAGACACCCATCGGAATTACCCGTGGAGTGCTTTGAAGATGCGCAGAATTCCATCAGAATCCTGGGACGTTTGCCTGTTCTAAGTTACGCAGGGTTCTGATTGGGAATCTGGGACTTGGGAGCTTTTGTAGCAGGAAGTGGTGATATGTTACCCCTCCATCCCAAACTATTCTTGCTCCTCTTTTCTTACCAAATTTCCACTTGTTGGCCAAGCACGGAGAGCAACGTGAGAAAGCACAGGGCACAGAGTTTTTGCTTTGAGAACGTGTAACACGCTCAGTGTTTTAAATGTCTTGATAGAATGTTTCTAATCAATTTCATAAGCAGAATAATGTTTTTAATCCTGTAGGACTAGTGATGTGCAGAGGATTACCGTCAGCATAGGAATAAGGAAATGATGTTATTTTAACTTGAATAGACACCTGTAGATTTCACTGTTTTGTAAAATAATAGATTATTAGCTATTGGGGTATCTTAAACCACCACTCGGGAAGAAAGTGTGCACACACTCACCCATTCTCTGCAGTACTTTGAAATGTATTGGCTGTTAACTACTTACACTGAATCTTCACATCGAGAGTCACATTCCTCATTTTTGTTTTATTTGGGCTTTCCTAACATCAATTCTCTCTTGTTGTGAAGGCAGGTTTTTATGGGCACTCTTTTCTTATCCTCAGCCCGATCAACCTACAATCCTATGGTGGTGGACTTTTGTTCAGCTCTCATTCTAGAAAGGGATAAATCATAATACCCATCTGCCCTTGACTCTTTTTAATTCCATAGAATTTTTAAATATACAGTGTTTTTCAGTTAATGAAATATCGGTACAGTTAAGTAGTAAATTCTGTGCAAAAGTCGATTTCTAGGTCAGAAAACTTCCAACTATGAAGTTATTAACTGGAATCAATTTGCATATATCTTATTTCATTGTCATTTCAGTGTTAGGAAGGAAAGAAGGAACAGCTAGGGAATATGTGATTAGTCCAAAATGGATGGATTGAATTCATTCGACAAATATAATTAGCCTTTAAACGCCAACGTCATTAAACGGGGAACAATTAGCAGAAGACAAAGGAGGTTTATGCAGATCCTGGTGTGCCTTCTATTTTATGAGTTAGCCTTGTCTAGATTTATGCAAAGCTGAAATACTTGACCTTCGTGTTGAGTGGATGGCTTTGTTGAGGGGACATGATTTCTGTGCAATACCACGGCTGTACTCGCGGCTATGTGAAAGAGGTTCAACTCTTCGAAAACAGGCATTGAAATGAGGATCAGTAGGGGTGCCTGGGTGGCTCAGTGGGTTAAGCATCTGCCTTTGGCTCAGGTCATGATCCCAACGTCCTGGGACCAAGTCACAAGTCAGCTTCCCTGCTCAGTGGGGAGTTTGCTTCCCCTTCTCCCTTTGCCCCTCCCCTGCTCCCTCCGTCCCTCCTCGCTCCCCCTCTTCCTTCTCCCCTGTTCATATGCTTGCCCTGGTATGGTAAGTGAAGCAATGGGGGGAGCACAAGCACACACCCTCTCTCTCAAATAAATAAGTAAAATCTCAAAAAAAAAAAAAAAAAAAAAAAGAAATGAGCAACATGTACTGAAATGCATAGGAAAGATGACTGCTCGTTACAGTCTAGGTGAGGAAAGCCCACGCAATGAGCAGTGTGGCTGCCAAGACCACAGGCTGTGTTATTTTCCCCCCAAGATTTGTTTTATATTTTAATAAAATGTGGGTTTGGGTGCGGCAGTACTTGGCAAAGAAAGAGGAATAATTACCAGTAGTGAAACTTTACCTTTTGACCCATGACAACTTTGCAGTAGTGAGCTTCAATGGAATCTCTCTCTCTCTCTCTCTCTTTTTTTTTTTTTCTCTTGGGAGACTGGTTTTGATCAGACTGCTGTGCATGCGGAACTATGCCCCACAAATCCTAAAGCAGGAAAGCAGAAGTGTTCTCACTTTCACAAAGTTTCAGGGGGAGGTTTGCATCGTGTGTGAGCATCTGAGCTTTAGGGTGCTGGAAACCCGTTTTAACAAGGGCAGTTTAATACCCGTTTTAACAAGGGCAGTTTAATCATGAGCCAGAACGGCTCTGTTTGTTATTTAAGAGTTTCTATTATAAGTAAAATTAAGACTTGGGTAGGACATGTTGACCTCAGGTTATAAAATGCCCATTTAAGACATTAAAGAACTTACTTAGGTAGGACATGTTGACCTCAGATTATAAAATGTCCATTTAAGGTACTGAAGGACTTTACCTGCCCGAAAGGGAAGAAGATACTTGAGTTATAAGGCCCTTTGTGATAAAGGAAGCCAAGACCACAATGGCTTTGGGTCTCAGTTAGTGGTTAGGAGAGTCCGTGGCGGACTTCTGTTGAAGAAATGACTATAGGTGGAATTCTTGTTAATGGGGATAATACTTGCCCCGTTACTTCAAGTTTTATCTTAAATATCACCCATTCTGTGACACCTGTTCTTCCTGCTCTCTTCTGGGGCCCTGCCTTTCCTCACTGTTCTGATCGGTGTGTATCTCCACCTTTGTACCTGTAAGTCAGCATCAAAGTTTGCAACCTAGTCGATGCACTGGCTAGAACGGGATTTAGTAAATGCGCACAAGATACAAATGGGAAAATGATAAATGATAGACAAGAGGATAGAAATGTGCTTGGAATAAAGTACATGAAAGGCTATAAAAATAAAATGGAAAAAAAAAATCGCATGCAGGACCTATAATGAAAGAATACCCTAGGAAGACTCCAGTGATGTGTATCCATCATGAAACGCATTTTTGCCATTTATTTAGAAGTTTCTTTAACAACTTCTGTTGCTGCCATTATTTGGTCAGCTCTTCAAATTCCATTTTTGTGCAAGGACTTCCCCTTCAAGGATTCCACATTGCCCTCCCTGAACATGTTCTTCACACCGAATATCTCCCGGTGGGTTCTTTCATCTTACCCTTAACAAAGGAAAAGATGCCAAATCAAGATGTATACAGTAATTACCCCTTGAGGGGATGTGCATCCAAGAGTCATTGCCACCTCCTGTTTGCATCTTCTGTGTTGCTCTGAAGGAAACAAGGGCACCAGCCCACCTGTCCATATCTCTGCCATTCGATTTCTGCAGCATAAATCTGCAATTTACATCAGTCATCTTAAACGGACTTGTGCTGATGAGCTGAGAACCCGTGGACTCTCGATAAAGTTCATCTCTCTGGGATTCTTACGTTTTTGCCAAAATGTTTTTACTCCTCACATCATTTCTTTGAGATGCTGGAATTGTGGGCCACTGCCCATTTGTATAACCAGGCAGCATAACTCCACAGAAACAAGCAAGTATCAGGTCAGAAGAACAAACATAAGAAAGGACTCAGACAGACAAGCACTCTCCTCTCAGCTTCACCAAGTTATTCAAGGACCCTCCATGTTCTCATTTACAAAATGAGGTCAACAATGCAGTCTACCTGAGAGAGTTTGTGTGACTAAATAATATGATCCAGGCAAAGTGTTTCACATTGGACGGAGCATAGAGGAAGTGTTGAAAACTAGGAGCTATAATAACAACAACACGTCGTTACTTTAAAGTAACGTGGCAAGACACAAGAGAGAATTAATTAGCTGCAAGAGTCCATCAGGACTATGTGTTAGGTAGGGAATTCTACACCCTTCTGGCAAAAGATCCCTTGTAGTTCAGGAGCTCAAGGAAAACAGAGAAGTTCATGTATTGTTTGCATAAAGGTCTTCAAGGGGTTTCCAAGTCAGTGAGTTCTATTTCGTGAAGTCCTTTTCCAGGAGTTTCTAGTTCGTATGATTCTAGCGCATGGAAAGGACAAAGAACGTGGAGGTGCAAAGGTGGGAAATTTGTGGTCAGGCATGGAAGTGGCACCTGTCCCCGCGGACTGCCGTGGGGAAGAGCAATCCCAAAGCTGTGTACCACGGCAAGCAGTGTCGTGGGCCACCATACTTCTCCTTGTCTTCCATTACTTCTCCTTGTCTTCTTTTATGGAAGACAAGGAGAGTGGATTTTCCTTGAGCTCTTAGTCTTCTGTGGGGTGATCAACAGAACACACGCAGGTCCAGGGAAACTGCCTGCTTGGGAAGTTTGTGAGTCAAGGCTGTCTCAAGCATAGAGTCTTGAGGTTTTCTTTTTATTACATGAGGAGTGGGAATAAACCATTTGCATGATCGCTTCCAGTTCTCAGTACCATAGAATTCGAGAATCCTGACGTTTAGCAAAATACTGCTTCGGTGAAATATTTTCCTAATTGAGCAATTGCCAACAAAAATATAGGGTAAGCACTGTAAGGATTTGTTTTGTTTTCCACTTGCAAATATGAAATAACATTAAGTGAAGTTAGGACGAACAATTGCCAAATTAATCCATTCAGACAGTCCTACAAACAAAATAGAAAAGGTCAACACATGCCAGTTTTCCTAGGCTGTGTTTCTAAATTGGAAAATCCTGAAATTCCTACGATTATCTGTTAGATGGGATCATTGTATTTTTTAAAGATTTTTTTCACCAGGCTTCAGCTGATGTGGGATTCACATCAGAAATCAAAGAGAAAAGGGATTAAGGTCAGGGTTAGGGTTAGGTTTTTCAGATCTTGGTAAAGAGAATGAGAAACTTCAAGATATGCACTATTTTTTATTGATACTTACATATAAGGAGATGGGTGATGTTTTTTAAAATTCCTCTTTGTGGTAGCACAGTGTTTGTTGGGAGAAACAACTTCGATAAACTACCAAAGGTAGAGAGCAAGACTGCAAAGACATAAACTACTCCATGTAAGATTAGAATGATTTATCTTCTTTCTGAAATCTACGAGAGTGAGCATAGGAACCTCTTCCAAGGGATGTGGCACGGAGAATATAGAAATTTCATTATAGTTTCCTGGAGCAGGCGTTGTCTCTGTCTTGTTCGCTAGGACACAGCCCCAGGATTTAGATGGATGCCTGAGAGACTATAGATATAAATAGAAGTATTTATAGGTACAGATAGAGATGGTAAGTTCTCTTATTTTGTCGAATGAATGGTTGATTATAGAAGCTAGAGCATCAGGGAAGCCTCAGTTTACTCCTGGGTTATGTAAGCAACATGTAGGTGGGGAAGAGGTCACTTGGCAAATGAACAGAGTCACTACAAAGACAACAGTGGATATTTCCCAAGGGATTTTCTTGTTTTTTAAGACAAGTGACTCAAGAGAAGTAAACTCTTTCGTCTTTTGACATTTTGAGTGTCATACATCATGTGCGATAGAGCCCATTTGATTCTAGGTGTTTTGGATGGTTGGTAGAGGCTTTGCTGTGTCCATTCACTTACTCATGCATTTGTTTTCTTTTCAGTATATATTAATGCCAGACACTGTGCTCATTGGAACTGTGATTACAGTGACAAACGCTGGGGACAAGACTGCCTTCAATGAGCTTATAGTCCAGGGGCCAGTACAGACGAGTCTCCAGGTTATTAGTATATGCAGACTGTGTGTGTGTGTGTGTGTGTGTGTGTGTGTGTGTGTGTGTGTGCAGGGTTATTCTAGGATATGTAGGATTTCTCAATTAGGAGATCCTCTGAACAAATGTCTTTCAAGTGCAGTGGTTGGAGCAAAGGAAATGTGACTGACAACCACGGTTATAAACTGTAAATATTTGAGTACCACAGGAACAAATAATTTGGAACCTAAACACCTTCACATACTGACTCAGCAACTATTTCATGGTCCTCCCGGGTGCTGATTGTCACCTTCTCCTTGTCTCCTGTGTGGTTATTGTTGAGATGGTGGTGGCAGGGATGGTCCTGGAAACATTTCAGCACAGCACAGTGTTTGAAGTGACCCTCACTTGGGGCCGGTACCACCCGTCCAAGAGGCATTTGCAAATACGCTGGTGCATTTTCATTTCCCACAATGATGGCATGCTCCTTGGATGCCCTACGGTACATGTACAGCTCAGGACCCCAGAGAGTGGTTCGGTCCCAAATGTCACTGGCTTCCCATTGAGAAGCACTAGGACATATTTTTTTTTTCCCTTACTGTGTTCTGAAGATCTTGCTTTAGATATGTGTCTTGGGCCAGGCATGGGCAGTCCTTTCACACCATGGAACACAGGACAAAAAGAATCACACGAGAATCGGTGAGAATTAATGTTTTGTTCATGAAGGGAACTGTGATCTTGGAGGCGCTCGACCAGAGGACACTGAGGAAGAAAAATCTAAAATCTTTGAGTTATGGGCTAGTCCTCCAGAGGCTGAAAGAGGCAGAAGAAGGAAGGAAGATTTTCTTTCATAATTTGTCTGATGGTGGAAAAAAAAGACCTGTTCTTTTTCTCAGGTTAAGACCATTAATGAATTTGAAATGTGCAGACCCAAGGCTGTCCTACCCGGTCTTAAAAGGATTATGAATTGGATTAAGGGACTTTTCTGTTCCAGCAAAGCTTACAAGAACTTTCCTACTTTATTGAGGTAGAATTCTCTTTAATTTTAATGCGATTTATCTTTTCTTTGTTCTCTTAAGAGCGAATCCTAAGCATGTCCTTATCACTGCTTCTATGCCCAGGTTAAATATTCTGGAGGACTCTGTCTCTTTTTAAAGGAAATCTGTTTAAACCCATAGGGGATGTTGTGATCAACACTCTGAAAAGTTTCCTTTACCTTAGGTATGTCAGGCACCAGAGGCTGAATTTTGTGAACCATTGTGTTTTATTTCAGTAACACAATAAAAACTCACTTACCAGGAAGTGCCTTATCTGTGAACCTCAAATATCTAGGATATAGTAAACCTGAGCCACAAAGTGTCTGATTTTTATGCCAAAAATGAAAAACTTCCAGGCTCTCCTGGGAGTCAGTGGATTCTCAATTTACATACAGTTCTGAGAAGCGCAGTGATCTGTTTCCATGGTTCACACGGGTTGAAGAACGCACGGATGGAGACTTGTAGAATTCAGGTCGAAGACTAAGCAGGACTGTCTACAGCCTAGCAAGGAAGAGGCACAGGGAAAGGGTACCACATGTTTATTTGAAAACAGTAAAGAAACTCTAAAACCACGAGAGTTTGGAACTGGGTTATTTTGTGCAGAGGAGCCGCCCAGCTACGTACGCAGTTCCTGAAACACCACATGCTCTCTGCGTATGGTCCTTGGCAATCACAGTAACCATATGAAAAGAAGCAAGAGAAGTTTGTAGCACCTTTTATGAGGTTCCCCTCAAATGTGTAATTTTCTTTCAAGTTTGTAATTTTTAAAAAACTGTGCTGGTTATAAGACTAAGCCATAGTTCTCTGGGGGGCGGGGAGGGGAACACTTATTTAGAATAGCTTATTTCCTAATAAAACTGGATCGATGGGGCAGTTATATGGGAAATCCAGTTTGGAAAGCCACCTTTGAAAGTTGGAATTATTCAAAACTGAACAGAGCAAATTCTGTATTTTCTTATGCTCTCCTCCCAAGATACTTGTCTTTCTGACCTATAGATTTCTTGATACTGTGTGTAGATCACTTGATTTCTTCATGAGTACATTTGAATGCGTCATGACGCAGTCTTGGGCTAACCTGAATCATGAGGGCTGGTTCATGCGTGAACAAGAACGTCTTTCATTCGTCTTGCACCAGCCTCGGTAAAGAGAATTGAATTGGACTGAAATCAAATGCTACCCAAGCGGAAAATATCAGTTACATAATAATTAAAGCTTACATATGAGATTATTTTTATCTCTTTATTAGTAACTCTTAGTATACTTGCATTTATGGAGTACACTCTGCCTATCAGTTTACTTCAGAGAAGGGCTAATCAGTATTGACAGAGTAAAATGCATAGCCCTAAAGTGTGTCTGTATATTGGACCACTGTTGTTCTATTACCCCCTATCTAATAAGGAAGAAAAGTAGACTACTTACTGAAATAATGATAAATTTTCGGTTGGGGGGGGCTCTGAAAGAATTAACTGGATGCTGAATGTAGCAAAGATGAGAAGGGCTGACCTTTTTTCCATCTGAAGTTTTGAGGTCTAAGACCATCCAGGTGCAGTTAAATTGTGGTGCCCACAGTGGGCAACATAGTAAACCATTGTCCTGACTCTCTTCTCATCTAATTCTTGCCTGGGCTTTTTTACATAATATTTCTGCCCTCTTACTACACACAGGTAAACATTTTAGACTATTAACACTTGCCAAGGAGGAAATACTGAGGTGTAGGTTATCATCTGCATTTTTAAGCATTGGACAAGTGACTTGTAATCATTGGAGAGTTTTGTAAATAGAAATCGTCTTTAAAATAGACCACATGCCTTGCTCCAGCCAATTTCTTACTTGAGAATAAAATACCATTTTCTTTCACACGACAATGTTGTGAATATTATTTGTGAAGGACTTTGAGAGTTTCAGGACAAAGGTGCTGAAGGCTTCTGAGAACAAAATGAATATTGTTGCAGTTTTTGATTTATTCTCCCTTATCCATGAAATAGTTTCAAATTCATATTTATCCCAGACTTCCTTGGATTGTTAATTCAAGGAATGAGGTACTGAAAATCAACTGTTCATGTATCCTAACTTCTCTTTACTAATGAGTGAGTCTATATGTCTGCATTCAGTATTCACACTCTATTTTTTTTCTTTTCTTTTTTTTATTAACATGTAGTATATTATTTGCTTCAGGGGTACACTCTGTTTTAAAATAACCATAGGGAAGACATCCTTATTAAGAACATTTGGATTGGGGGGCACCTGGATGGCTCAGTGGGTTAAGCATCTGACTCTTGGTTTCAGCTCGGGGCTTGATCTCTCACTCATGGGACTGAGCCCCACATCAGGCTCTGTACTGAGTAGAGAGTCTGCCTCAGATTTTCATTGCCTCCCCCTGCTCGCTCTTGCTTTCTTGCTCTCTCTAAAACAAACAAACAAAATCTTGGAAAAAAAAAAAAAAAGAATGGATGGTAGATGTCAAAGTTATTTTTTATGTACTTGCCAGGGACTATCTAAAATAGAAGTTCAATATAAGCAATCCATTTTAATCCTTTGCTTTTCTTACCTTAAAGCTCAGTAAACATTTGGTAAATGAATGTTGAATGTTAATGCATTCTGTTTGCCCATCTCATGAAAGAGACAAAGGGAGGCAGGTACCTCAATAAAGGCAGCAGGGACTTAAGCACTTAATCCTGGGGAAATGAATATGTCTAAGTGCCACTCACTCTTCCTGAGTGACTCTTAGGTCAGGAGCAGTCAGCTCAAACATCTTATGTGCAGTTAAGAAATCCAAGTTAATTTGTAGAATTAAGCCATTCCCAGCACTGCCCAACAAAACGAGCTAGATCTTAGCAGCTTGTTGCATAAGTAGCAATTATTGCTAATGGCTGGTAACACTGAGAATCTTATGCAAGATCTTCTGAACTTGGCACGGAGGCCTGAGAGCCGAGCATAATCAAAGCAAACACACTGCAGAGGAATACTCTCTCTTGCCTGTCACCAATGTAACTTTGGCCTCTGACATTCCCCCCCTCAAATCCAAATAGGAATATAAAAATTTAGCTAACTACCTAGATTTTTTTCAGAAAGAGAATCAAATATTCAAATTGAAGACCCTGCTTGAGGTTAGATTGGGGATAAGGAAAAGCTTGCCTTGACCTTAGATAATTCTTTCCAAGGACTGTGTTCTTGAAACTTTAAATAAATGTCTGAAAAATTAGGAAAGAACCTTTTGTATCTGGTATTTTTAATCATTGTGTCCTAAATGGTAGGCAGGAGATGTACTCTGTTCCCTTCTGTGCCTCCCTTGCAGCATCGAGCTCTCTGCCCCACAAAGTAGCTCTTGGTGAATGAATGCTGAATGAGTCCCTGGAGGGTAGCTTGCATGGTGCCCCCCCACTTCTGACCCCAGCAAAGTGGAAAATGGTTGGCAGTTGCTTCCTTTCAGGAGCATGAATACATAAAAACATCCATGTAAATGATTCCATATTTAGCCAGCATTTTAAGAGTTATCTTCATGCCTCACAAGTTTCAGGTAACTGAAATTGTTAAATGCTTAAATTTTTTTTAATTGGCTTGTCTATCAAAAGCTTGGAATATAACTAGTTCAAAGGGAAGATTATATTTTATAATTCTATATAATATAATATATATATATTATATAGAATTATATAATTCTTTTTCCCCCCAAATATGTTTATTTTTTCAGTGTTACAAGATTTATTGTTCATGCACCACACCCAGTGCTCCATGCAGTACGTGCCCTCCTCAATACCCAGCACCAGGCTCGCCCAACCCCCACCCTCCTCCCCTCCAAAACCCTCAGTTTGTTGCTCAGAGTCCGCAGTCTCTCATGGTTCATCTCCCCCTTTGATTTCCCCCCATTCACCCTTCCCTTCCTTCTCACAATGCCCTCCATGTTTTTCTTTATGCTCAGCATAATTCTATAATTTTTTTTCCCCATTAGGAGAACTCTTATTATAGAACCTATTGTCTTTTTTTTTTTTTTTGTAAATTCTTGCCATTACAGGTGAATCTCAGAAGCAACTTTTGTAAATATTCATG
>CM053617.1:5580062-5613904 GCA_028646535.1 Procyon lotor | reverse complement strand
TGCTTCTCCCTCCGCCTGCCGCTCCCCCTGCTTGTGCATTCTGTCTCTCTAGCAAATAAATAAATAAAATCTTAAAAAAAATTAAAAATATATTTATAGTTTTCTTTATTACAGGCACAGATCTTCTCCAGTTTCATGGGAAGCAGTGGAGAGGACCAGGATGAACTTGGACATTCCTTGTCCACCCCCTTGAAGGCTGTGACTCCTCACCGGCCCCCAGTCAGGCCCCAGATCCCTGGGAGCCCAGCTGCAGCAAAGTCCTTCACGTCTTAGAAACGTCGGTTCTTCTCATTTGTTTGCTCTCCCAGCTGCTTTTCCTCTTCTCTTCCTCATCCCAGTTTGTCACTATGCCTACCTCTAGGGCCTGAATTTATGAGCTGCTTCAGATATCCGATATGTAGTTATTGAAAGGTGTGCAGTAAAAGAAATTTATCTGCATCAATAGATATGGGTCAATGAATGGCCCCGAGTGAAGTGAAATGGTGTAAATATTTATCAAGCCTCACTCGAGGCCTGTGAGTTATAGCTCATAATGAAGCAAGCTGTGGCCTCTGTGGCGCGTCGGGAGTCAGACCGAATGCACCAGACCAGCAGCTCTGTCAGCTGAAGCTCGTATGAACCTCGTCCATCAAAGGGGCATGACGCCATCTTCCCCTCTGCAGGGACTGAGACGCCTCCTGCGAAGTGTGTGGCCCAGTGTGTCCCGAAACACAACAGCGTCACCATACAATCACTACTGCTCTCATCGCTGCGACTTACTTTAGGTCTAGAAGGGGAATAATGTGAAGAGTTAAGGAAATGAGCTGAGGATGATCTCAGAATAGGGAAGGAACAGGAGGTGGAAACGAGTTAAGGATTTCTGGGATGAATGAGAAGAGAAAGAAGTGTAAAAATATTAATACAAAGACATGATAGAGGTGCCCTGGTGGCTCAGTTGGTTTAGCGTCTGCCTTCGGCTCAGGTCATGATCTCAGGGTCCCGGGATCGAGCCCCGCATCGGGCTCCCTGCTCAGCGGGGAGCCTCCTTCTTCTTCTCCCTTTGCCACTCCCTCTGCTTGTGCACTCTCTTTTTGTCAAATAAATAAATAAAAATAATAAAAAAAAAAACAATACAAGGACATGACAAAAGAGAACATTTTTTTAAAAGATTTTATTTATTTATTTGACAGAGAGAGAGAGAGAGATCACAAGTAGGCAGAGAGGCAGGCAGAGGGAGAGTGGGGGGGGGAAGCAGGCTCCCCGCTGAGCAGAGAGCCCGATGCGGGGCTCGATCCCAGGACCCTGAGATCAGGACCTGAGCCGAAGGCAGAGGTCCCAACCCACTGAGCCACCCAGGCGCCCTAAAAGAGAACATTTTTAAGAGAAGAAAAGAGCTTGCATGAGTCACAGCCAAGCAGAGAGAAATGAAGGAGAAAATTTACACAGTGCGAGTGACACAGAGAGGAAAGGACTGATGTGAGAGAAGCAGGAAGAAGATTCAGAATGATAATTCTATCTTCTGCTGCCCCTTCGGCCTCAATTAAGAGGAAGGGGCTATATTTATCTCAAGCCAAGTCCTAGGATTTGGGGAGGAACTTGCACATGGCCCTTCTGGACCACCTGACTCTTTAGGAAAGATGCTGTGGAGTTCAGATTCACCATCAACTTGGCTTCCTCAGAAATCCGACTATAAAACTCCCTAAAAAACACGAGGCAATTTTGATCTAAACGAAGACAAGATTTACAATAGTAAGAAGTGGTAGGTGGGCCCTCCACCTATGCAAAGTGGGAATGAGGCAGCTCAAATGCTGCCAACTTTGAAACATTCCCAGGAGAGAATGTCAAACAGCAAACGCACAGGTCCTTACCACAGGAAGAACATTTTCCACAGTGTGGTCCTTTATGAATAAAGGAAAACAGTAGATGACATGTGAAGGAGCAATGAGATACATCAAGGGGGGAAAAAATCAATTTCCCTTCATGGTAATGACATGTCGTTTTTCACTCCTGAGTTTTATTCAGCTTCTACTTCATAATGTGGTTCCTCTTTCCTATGCCACTGCCCTTGGAAATATGTCAAAAGACAGTTGATTTTGTGAAAGCACCTTCTGTGGATTTTCTCAGTAAAATCATAAAACTGTCATCACTGAGGAGAGATAAATGTTCCCTGACAGGGGGAGTACTGCCTCATTCCCATTACCATAATGCCTACTGCTTCTGGACACTAAATCCTCTGAGCACCAGAGTTTAAAGGAAATTTGGTTTGGCTGGTGAGTCTGGCAAATCTCAGGAGGGCAAGATACCAGTCTGTCTCCTGCGGGACCCAGGTCTGCCTCTGCACAGTTCAAGTCAGACGAATGGGGATGTGACGTAAGGCAGTGACTCGGATCTCCAATAGGCCATCCTGGAAGGGAGGGGGGTGTCCTACTTCTCTGCTTCGATTTGTGAGAATCCTGCTCTGCTTAGAAACATGGTACAGACTCTTAGCCTGTAACATTTGACTTGTTAGCTATGATCACCTACCTCACGCCTTTCAGATTGGATTTTAGTGGCTAAGGCTATAATATTCATCCTTAGGGGCACCTGGGTGGCTCAGCCAAGTAAGCGTCTGCCTTCGGCTCGGGTCATGATCTCAGGGTCCAGGGATCGAGCCCCACATGGCTCTCCACTTAGTGGGGAGTCTACTTGTCCCTCTGCTCCCCAGCTTGTGCTCGTTCTCTCTCTCTCTCTCTCGATCTTCTAATAAATAAATCTTAAAAAAAAAAAAAGGAAGTCGATCTTCAAAAACTTATGATTAAATATGACACTGAAATGATCACAATTTTGATGATCAGGGAAGATGGGTAGAGAGACCAGGCACCTCCTGAAACTCAAAGCTCTTTGTATCAACTGCAGCTGATGGAAAGAGCAAACCTTTCCCAGGATTCTTGCCTCACATAAACGCCCTCTCCAGAAAACGTAGGTCTTTTAAAAAGAAGCTGATAAACAGATTCACGGTTTTGAAGGAAATGCAATGATAGACACGTTTGCCTTGTATCTTAAGTACCTTTTCTTTCTGTTTTCCTCACCACAGCCAGTGGAGTTAAGTGGTAACTAACGTGTACTTCCATTTCACCTGCAGGAAGGGCTGTAAGGAAAGTATTCTCCAAATTTGCTGCCATGTATTAGGTTTTGTGTAAGGAACTACCGAGATGGACCAGCCCCACAGAGACCTACCCTCACCAAAACGGGCAGGAAGGAAGATAGATGGATGCCTCCGGACCTCTTTGTTCATTGGGAAAACACAGCTTTCCACTCAGTTACCCTAGGAAAGGGACACCTGCAAGTGTCCTCACACTGCAATGTCAAGGACTCAGTGTGTCACCTTTCTCGGGGACATTGTATTTTACTTTTTTTTTTAAAGATTTTATTTATTTACTTCACAGAGATCACAAGTAGGCAGAGAAGCAGGCAGAGAGAGAGGGGGAAGCAGAGAGAGCCCGATGCGGGGCTCGATCCCAGGACCCTGAGATCATGACCTGAGCCGAAGGCAGAGGCTTTAACCCACTGAGCCACCCAGGCACCCCGGACATTTGTATTTTAAAACAATGGGAAGGAGATGGCAGGACTTACCATGAATCCTGGATCGCATATGGTGGATTGTAGGCTCCACGAGAGGAAATATTTAGCTTCCCTGTGACTCTCAATCAAATCTCAAAGTAAGATTAAGAGATGATTCCACATGCCTTCTACACGTGGAGTCCTATACCCTTCCGCTTCCTTTCTTCACAAAGGTCTGTGCTGCCTCACTACTACTGCAAGACAACAGAGGGCGCTGCTAAGCCATTAGATGGACCTTTAGCAACTAACAGAGGTAGTAGTGCTTTGAGCTGCCTTATCATTTGGTGTCCTCTTGTATTTCTTGCTTAAAAAACTGTGTTGAATTTTTGCTGAACATTCTCAGCTACAGCTATGAAGTAATTTGCAAAATGATGGTACTGTATGGAGCAGAACAGTACTTTTCTTTAGCATATGCATCAGGGTTATTAGCTTCAAGAGAGACACACAAAACTTCAGGGTTCCTGCTGAGCCTGGGATCTACTGACGGTCTCAGCAACGTCAGATTGTATCATTTCAAAGCTGCTTGACTTTTCCCAAACGCGAACCTCTACAGAATCTCCCTTAATAGAAATGATCCAGAGTTTCTTGCTTTTGGAAAAGTCAGGGATTTGTTATAGGGAGAAGAAGAAAATTTAGTCTGTTTTTATAGAACGGAGAGCCATCATGCATAAGAGTGACCGGCTCACCCTGGGAGGAGAGCTCTTGCTGCACTTGCCCTGGCCCCCAGGTCAATCTGTGGGCAGCAGGCATGTCCATCCACATCCCAAAAGGAACGTGGTGAGTATCAGGTAGCATAGACAGGAGGGAGCAGTATGTCAAGTATGCAAAGATACTATGAAAGATTGGCTTGGATAGCTTCCAGATTGCTGAGTTGAAATGCACAGAAGAAGAGAACTTATTCATTATAACACTCCAGGTGTTACTCTTTTAAATTCCATTTGGGTAAGGAATGAAACCCATTAACTGCCACCTAGTAATGCAGTTAATAAAAACTCATTACAGGGACGCCTGGGTGGCTCAGTGGGTTAAGCCTCTGCCTTCGGCTCAGGTCATGATCTCAGGGTCCTGGGATCGAGCCCCACATCGGGCTCTCTGCTTGGCAGGGAGCCTGCTTCCCCCTCTTTCTCTGCCTGCCTCTCTGCCTACTTGTGATCTCTCTGTCAAATAAAGAAATAAAATCTTAAAAAAAATAAAAACTCATTACAGACACTCTTTTCCTTTAACTGGGATGACTGTTCAGCAGAAGTCCACATGAGTGAGAAAGTATTGATTGTCTCGGAGCCTAGAACCATGGATCAGACACCTGAACAGAAAACCCAGTGAATCTGCTGGCTGTTATCATGAAAAAAACAAGGGAGCAGGAACTATCCAGGTTCATATAAGGCACAGTTCTATAATTTTCAAAGGCACTCTGCCAAATGCATCGACCTGCTTTATCTCAGCTTCTGCATGGGGTGTTGGATGGAAGTGTGATGTTCGGTTCTAGCCCCGGCTCTCCCTTCCTGGGGAGGCACTGAAACCCTGTGCTTGACAGCAGGGACTTGGACAAGAGTTAGCTGTGTGTTCTGGGGGCAAACCGCCCAGCTTCTCTAAAGGCTCGGTTTCCTCAGATCCAGATGGAAATAACCATTATACAGACTCCAGAAAACTGCCGTGAATATCGTGATAATGTATGTATTGAGCACCATGCCTGGCTCCTACATAGTGAAGAACCCAATAAATGTTAGCTGTTGTCCTCAGCATTGTTATAAGGCTAACTAGCTATTCCAATCTCCCCGGTCCCCATTTCCTCATTGGGATAACATTAGTGCTTCTGAACCTTGTCTTCTAAGGCACTCGAGAAGCTTCTCAGCTGAATGCATCTTCCAGAGACCAACTGGGAGTATAATCTGCAGGGGGTGAGCTCAACTGTAAAAACAGCCTTTATATTTTCCTGCTGCTGCTGTTGGTTTACGGTTTACATTTCGTTTCTTGCAATTTTTAAAATCGACTTTTGCATTTGCCTTCATAATAAACCTTTGTTTAGATATTTAAAAAGGTACCGGAGTTCAAGTTCTGTTCAGCCACATCCGACGCTGCAGGAAGAGGAACTTGGATCATCCCGTGGGTCTACCGCAAGGGGCGGGGGTGCATTCCTGCTGCGTGAGGTGTGGGACTGGTGTGGTCTGCAAACCAGCATCGGAGGTGCCCCCTTGGAGCTTGTGAGAAATGCAGAACCAGGTCTTGTTGCAGACCCACAGGGTCAGGGCTGCATTTTCTCGAGACCCCTGCGTATAAGTATGTGAGTTAATGCTGAGAAGCATTGCACTTGATTTCGAACGGGCCACCGGCGCTAACCTACTCTGATTAAGTCAGAGGATGAGGAAATCAGCACACAGTCATTGAGCTTGGGAGCCTGACATTGTGCTAATTAATGCGAGGAACACAGAGATGACAACGCTTTGTTCCTTCTTTTAAGGGTTTTCTAGCTGGGAACAAGGGGACAGCAATGACCTGGCCCCACAGGAACCTGCCACCTGCTCCATTAGAAATTGGCTCAGCTATTCGTTAGACATTGTCTACCTTTAAAGAGCGGTGATCATAAAGGAGTTTGGTGATCTGAACCTGGAGATCTTAGAAAAATAGCCATAATCCTCTCTCCTTCTTTTCCCTTCTTGAGCTCCCAACCCATCTCCAGCCCTATTAAAATATCCTTCAGTGTTTTAATATATTATCCCTTCGTTCCTACACATATCATTAGTGTTGAAAAAATTTAGCTGGTGTGAAGAAGAAATAAAAATCCATCTTGACAAGACTGGCAATAAGCAGTCTTCTGAAGGCAGCTCTGGGGATGTGTAATGAATTGTCCATGTGCTGTAGACACCTGTCTACCGTCTAAGCCTCTGACACGCTCTCATGGGACTCTGTCGCTAATAATTCCTGGGTTCATTGAAAGTTGCGAGGGAATGCATGCTCCTCTGTATTTTATAGAGCCCTATGCTCTCCCTGCGACAGAGTTGTGTGGAGCAGTTAAAACTTGATGTTGTGCAGAGTGACATTTTTGCCTGAAAGCCACAGGATCCACACTGTTATGAAAGACTGTCAGGGCAGAAAAAGCAAAAAGTCAATGGGAGCCCAATCTGACGGTTTCTCTTGAAGTCCACGCGTGGGACGGTGTCACTGAAAGTGGGAAGTCGCCGCCAAGTGCCGACTCTGGGGCTGGGCGCTCTGGAGAAGAGGAAGGTAAAAACAGAGCCACTGAGCCGTCTGCGGGATCGTGCGAGGGGCATCCTGGTTCCTGAGAGCCTGGGTGCAGGGACGGGCGGGAGGGCCTCTGCCCTGCCCTTCAGAGGTACAGGTCCCACAAACTCCTGGATGGCATCGATGAGGTCTCAGTGCTTTCCTGTCTAACTTCATGAAGGTATTAGCAGTATTGGCACCGCTCGTTTGCAAACGCTCATTTAAGTCCATGCCACCGAGCTCCCCACTTCCCCTCCAATCACACAAAAGTCTGCCCATGAGCTCCTAGGTTTCAAAGTCCAATAGCTTTCCAGAAGATCTCCCACTGGATTTTACTCCAAAATTTGAAAGAGTTTGTCTTTTACCCTCCTCTCCTCCTTCGGCACCTCATTAATCTGTTTCTTCTGAACGCATCCGGTCTTCTCCTCTGTGTTCCCTTTAATGGCCTGACCCCTCCCCCTGTCTCTTCAACAGCCACTTCCTGAGGCCCAGCCTCTTTGTTTAGGAATGCTCTTTTTAGATATGCATCCACTCCAACAGCTTCAAATGATGCTTGACTGGAAATACTTCTAGAATACACAGACCAGCATCTGAGTTCTTACTCCCCGGGATGGAATAATAATTCTCCCGCTGTCTCCTGAGCATTTGCATATGACTGACGATCTCTCCCTCCAGCAGCATCAACTCTGAACACTGCCACCACCCAGGCTGAGCACTGGTCTCATCAGCACCATGAAGCCTTCAACGACTGATAAGCCTAGAACAACCTCTCTCTCTCTATTGAATGGTGCCAGTTGAGATCTGCACCGTAATTCTCGCTCTTTGGTATTTCACAGAGCTATTGCTCTCCCCAGGACAGTGCAGGATTGAGCGGTCTGATGTTGTGCAGAGTAAGATTTCTGCCTTGCATCACTCACTTATTTAACAAATATTTATGGAGTGTCTATGATGTGCCAGGCACTGTTCACACAGCTAGGAAGAGAGAGGTTAACAAAAAGTAGTTTGCCATCAAGAAGCTTATATTCCAGAATGGGAAGGGGACCTAGCCAATCACCTACCTACCTACCTACTTACCTACCTATCTCAGGTGGTAATAACACCATGAAGAAAAATGAGTAAAAGTATAGAGGAAAGGACATGATGTGTTTATAGAGGAGAGCTATTTATTTAGGGTTTTCTGAAGGACTGATATTGAACAGAGATCTAAAGAGAGAAAGCAAATCGTGCCTGAGACATCTGCAGGAAGGGCATTTGGGGCGGGGCCCAGAGCACGCTTGCTGTGCACGGGACACAGTGAAGAAGACACAGTGGGGGTCAGGCAGTGAGGAAAGGGCTGGTGGGGGCAAAGGACAGAGGAGAAGCAGCAGGGAACAGATCACTGAGGGCCTCGGGTCCCAGCAAAGCCTCCGGATTTTCCTCCAGAGGAGAGGAGAAGCCATTACAGAATTTTGAGTAAGAGTATTTGAGGGTGACCAGCTGGCTTACAATTTTAAGAACTGGTCTGACTGCCATGCTGAGACTAGGCTGGAGGGACTTCGCTATTCAAAGACAGAAGCATGCAGTGCAGTGACGAGAATAAAATTAAAATAGTTCAGATGGAAGCTGATGGTGAGTCGGGCTGGGAAGTAGGTGAGGGGCTGGCAGAACTGGCCAGAATACTGTATATAGATATATTTTTAAAGACAGAGCCAACAGCAGGAGAGAGAGAGAGAGAAACAAGAAGGACCTCAACTCGTGAGATCTGAGGACCTGGGAAGAAGGACTGTCAAAGACGGAGAAGTGGGTTTGAGGCCGTGGGAATGTGGAATCCGGTTCTGGGTTTTCTGAGTCAGTGGCATGTGCTGGATGTAGAGGTAAAGAATCAAAGAGGTAATTTGTTACATATGCCCTAGATGCCTCACTCTAAGAAGACCACTGCCTTGAAAACAGAGCTTCTCAAATGCTGGGCGGCAAAAGGACATCGACCACACAGGGGAAGGCATGAGCCATATCGCGCGGCCCGCTAGGACCCTTTTGCACGCTACACGCTGAACACAGCCATCTACTGCCTGAAGCTGTTTCCATTACATAATTGGATTAGTCCCTCGAATCGGCCTCATCATTTTCATTTGTATGCCATTATTTTGGAACAATTCAGGCCTTCTGTCTTACTCTTAATGCAGAAACTGTCAGTGTAGTGTAAGGTGAAATATTCATACCGTTGATGAACTCAGCAGTTTATAAACACCGCAGGATCAGATCCACTCTAGGATGCCTTGGTGAATGCCAAGAAGGGATAGTGGGAAGATGCCTTTTAACAACTGAGACGGAGCCTCTGAGAGGCGGGCCAGCCGAGTGCTCTGACCACGGACGTTTGCTAGGATGCACACAATTTTAGAGCGTGGAGCTAACTGTCCCAACATGTGCGTGGAATCCACATCACCGATTTTCAGTTCCTACCAGCTATTTATGAAACACTTGAAAAATGACACTGAAACTCTGCCTATCTGAAAGGGCCCCACGTGATGCTCATTTTGAGACCTCCAACCCTTAAAAAGTGTGACTGTTCTCACCCCAGGGACACAGGGGTGAAATCACTGTTCTCCATTTCCCTGTTTCCAATGACCCCGTTCCTTCTCCCTTCGTCTCACTATAGTTTCTTTTTTCAACTCTGAAGGAAAAGACAGAGTACAGAGGAAACAGGAAAACATCAACACTCCAGACTTCTATACATATGCAAGCTTGGAGGCTCTGGAGAGATAGTTCCGATCCTGGTGAGAATTCAACGTATATTTGTTCAAAGCAGGAATGTTAACAAGTGTCTTAAAACAAGCCATAATAGCAACAGGAATTTCAACATCTTGCATTTCTTTGACCAACTTAAAAATACGCTTAGGTGGAAGACTCTTAGCAATGTCTCGTTTGTGTCCCCCGTGCCAGAATATAAATGTCACTGAGCATTGTCAGTGGGAAAATATCAGCATAAACTCCCTTACACCTTATCCTGCGGAGACCACCGTTTATTTATACTCAGCTCAGACGAAGATGAATTGGTCAGATCTAATATGCTGCCAACTAAGCAAATAACAATTTCAGTTATTTAAAAATGTGGTCCTTCTCTATCTGAAAAAAAAAAAACCCTTTTCATAAAAATGTAAGGATGAACCACCTTCAATAAAAGTCATATGCAACTGATAAAGTATTGAACACTACACCTAAAACTAGTGAGGTACTATATGTTGGCTAATTGAATTTAAACAAAAAAATAAACTGCAAAAATAAAACCTGTGAAGCTTTTTCAACATCTTTCCAGTTTCTGAAGCTACAGGGAATCCCCTCAAGAAGTATATTATTATAGATTTAAAAAAGCATTTTATAGCAGGGAGGAAACAAATGAAAACATTAAGAGAAGGCTTTTACCTTTACTCTCCTCCTTGACTCCAATCAGTTTGAGTACCGTACTGGACAATTAACAGGACTGAAAGACAGCCACTGGAACGGCACGGAGGAGACCTACATCACACAAGATTGATCAGAAAACATTCCCCAAGACACTGATGTGCTAACTCACAGCATGAGGGGTTGAAATGATCAGCAGTTATACGAGTCATTCGCAGTGCAATTAAACTCCACTGGTGAACAAAACTTAAAGTCACTTCACTCAAAGGCGTACAATCTCTTGAAGGATCTTGAGAAAAATCACTTTAAAGAATCATCAATAAAAATATCTATCTGCTTTAATACAATTATTATTATTTATTATTATTTTTTTTTTTTAGAGAGAGCGAGCGAGCATATTCATGAGTGAGGGTGAGGAAAAGGGAGAAAGAGAGAGAAAATCATGGAGCTGATGTGGGGCTTTGATCTCACGACCCCGAGACCATGACCTGAGTGGAAATCAAGAGTCTGATGCTTCATCAACTGGGCATCCTGGCATTCCCAGTAAAACTACTTTTTTTTTTTTTTAAAAACAGCTTTTTCTTTTCTTTTTTCTTTTTTTAAAGATTTTATTTATTTATATGACACAGGGAGAGAGATCACAAGCAGGCAGAGAGGCAGGCAGAGAGAGAGGGGGAAGCAGGCTCCCTGCTGAGCAGAGAGCCCGATGCGGGGCTGGATCCCAGGACCCTGAGATCATGACCTGAGTTGAAGGCAGAGGCTTTAACCCATCGAGCCACCCAGGCACCCCCCAGTAAAACTACTCTTAAAGACCATCAGAAAATATTTATTATCTTCTACCTACTTTTTATACCCTCTCATTTTCAAAATACAATGTGACAAATCAAAGGGTTTTACATAAGTTAACAGCCGAGAAGCTAATATTTTCTTAACTTTTGGTTAAAAGAAATGTGGTTGCTGCAGGAAAGTTAATAATTTGTTTTTCAAACAAAAAGGGCAAAATATCTGCTAAAGACGATTCTACCCTCTTCTGAATAATCAGTACCACTGCTGGACATAAAAGAATGAAAGAGGACCACTTTCTCTCACCACACAAATAAACTAAAAATGGATTGAAGACCTAAATGTAAGACCTGAAATCATACAAATCCTAGAAGGCAGCACAGGTAATAATTTCTCGGACGTCGGTTGTAGCAACATTTTTCTAACTATGTCTCCCGAGGCAAGGGAAACAAAAGCGAAAATAAACTATTAGGACTACATCAAAATTCAAAGCCCCTGCACAGTGACAGAAATCATCAACAAAACAAAAGGCAACCTACAGAGTGGGAGAAGATATTTTCAAATGATGTATCTGATAAGGGGTTAATGTCCAAACTATATAAAGAACTTCTACAACTCAATACCCCAAACACGAATAATCCAATGAAAATGGGAAGAGGATCTGAACAGACATTTCTCCAAAGACAGACAGAGACACGAGGATACTCAACATCACTGATCGTCAGAGCAATGCAAATCAAAGCTATAAAGAGATATCACCTCACACCTGTCAGGAGGGCTAAAATCAAAAACACAAAAAAGAACAAGTGAGGATGTGGAGAAAAAGGAACCCTCATGCACTGTTGGTGGGAATGCAAACTGGTGCAACCACCATGGAAAACATGGAGGTTCCTTAAAAAATTAAAAATGGAAATGCCATGTGATCCAATAATTCCACCATTGGATATTTACCCAAAGAAAACAAAAAACACTAATTTGAAAAAATGCACCTGTATGTTTACTATGTTTACTGAACTATTTACAATAGCCAAGATAGGGAAGCAGCCCAAGTGTCCACCAACAGACGAATGGATAAGGATGATGTGGTGTGTGAGTGTGTGTGCGTGTGTGTGTGTGTGCGTGTGTGCCATAAAAAAGGAAGAGACTGCGTCATTTGCAACAACATGGATGGACCTAGAGGGTATGCTAAGTGAAGTAAGTCAGATTGAGAGACACAGATCCCGTATCATTTCACTCATATGTAAAATCTAAACACAAAACAAAATAAAAAATGAATACACAAAAAGCAGAATAAAACATATAACAATGAAGAACAAACTGATGGTGGCCAGAGGGAAGGGGGTTGTGGTATAAACAAAGTGGGGAAAGGGGAGTGGGAGGGGCAGCCTTCCAGTTATGGAATGAACGAGTCATAGGCTAAAAGGCACAGCCTAAGGAACATAGTTGAAGCTATTGCAGTTGTGCGGTATGGTGACAGATGGTAGCTACACTTGTGATGATTGCAGCATAATGTAAAAACTTGTGAATCATTATGTCCTACACCTGAAACTAATGTAACATTGTGTGGCAACTATACTCACAGGAAAAAGAAGTATATATATACAATGTCAGCAAAAAAAAGATCAGTGCTATATTGTAAAGATTTTGAATATTGACTGTTAGTTTGCAAAGGTGACTTATCTAATGGACTAATAATCTGTCCTCAGGTATGGATAATATAAGCTACTTGGGAAATTATCCAAAATTGGGTATTTATAGAAATGTGACAGCAATTTAATACTGTTATCTGGCCAACATAATGGCTATTCTGCTGTTTAAAAGACTTATTAAATGTGTCAATATGGCCAGACACATCTTGAAAATATAAAATTCATGAAAAAATGATGGAGAGATTTAGTATCAATTACTCGCTTAATATTAGAAGTGGTTTAATAGCTTATAAAACTTGCAAGTTAATAAACAGAAACACTACTGCTTGTTCAGAGAGTGGTAACTAAAAGCACAAAGTTAGGGCCTAAACAAACCTTTGAGTTCATACAGCCCAACTCCTACATTTTACGGGGAGGAGAATAAAAACACAGAGTATCAAGTACCCCATGGGTGCTAACCGAAACAAAGCATAGAATGTATGCAGCAGGTCGTTGGCTACAATTCTCGTTGCTCTACTGTCGGAAATCTTGGCATGCTACTGAAATACCCATTAGAGTTCTAGAATGGTCACACAATCAATCCAATACAAATTACAGGTCAGTCCAAGGGTAAAAGACCAAAAAGGAATGAGCTCGTAAGTCGGGCTGGGTGGGGGGGAAGACAAAACTCTAGTTAATTCTAAGGTGTGTGCTAGGCTTGTGAGATTTTCCCCTACCCATGGACCTGCCATCACTACAACAAATAGTATACCTTTCATTTTACTGCATACTCTGTATTTTCCTCAGTTGGGTGTCAGAGCTAATAGCTGGTACACAATTTGTTTTACTGGGATCTCTGTATTTTCCATTCACAGATATTTGCTGTACAGAAAATACAAATTTTCTGACCTGCACAACTGGGGGGAAGGGGAGGTTCGGGAAGAAGTACGTGTTGTTATTTCCTGAAAGTCACACATCTGTTCGCTTCCAACACAAAAGGGTGTGATAAAGTGGGAATTTCCCAAAAGTCCTCAGAAAGCTGAGGTGGTATGCCAGGTTCCCCCCATTAGACGGTTCTGCCTAATCCTAGCAGATGAAATGTTTTCACGCACTTAGAACCTCAAAAGATAAGGGCATCTACAGCAGAGTTCACATCAAGACTGCTAATCTGATATGTTTAATTTTTTTGCCTGCGCAGTTAAGTAACATTCTGGAGGTTTCTAGGAATCATTTTGCTTCGTATTTATGGTCTCAATGCTTACCATCAGTTTTTATTTTTTCTTTCTTTTTTCTAATTTAAATTCAGTTTTTAAAAGGTCTCTGATGTGGGTGTGCTCCCTCTCGTTGTTTTCTGGAATTGTGATAACTTGGTAGACGATCTGAGAGGTGATTCTCCTACAAGGGAAGGTCACTGATCTTGCTAGTACCTTCCTGAGAGCTCTATCCCAATGAAAAATTAAAGGTCATTGTAATTTTACTTTGCACTCTTCCAGGGACAGACAAAATCCTAATCTCTTGAAACAAAAGATAAAACTACTGAAATAAACAATCCTGAAGTATCCCTAGAGAATTAAAACACTGATGCCCCAAAAGGATTCAGAATGGCTACTGATTTTAAAGGAAGATCCATAATTCATATTCTAATGTTGGGAAAATATCCAAGGGTGCAACAAATATTGAGAAATGAATAAAGCACGTTTGTAGTGTTTTGGGAAAAATAACTGAGAGGCCAGTGAAACTCTCTTTAGCTAGGAAGGGCAGCCAGCAAGCTCAGGATTTGCCTTCCTATGCATACTTGTATTATAAAAGATAGCTTCTCTTTAATGGTGACTATAGCTGGACCATTCACAAATATAGGCCAGGTCTTGCTGTAAAATGCAAATCACAGGTCTGTCACTTAAACAGGTCATAATTTACCAAAGACACTAGCAACACTGTAACTTGGTGAGCAAATCTCAAGCCCAAGGTCCAAGGCTTAGGGGTTAAACTTGATTCTTTGGTCCACCATCCGAACATCCATGGAAAGAGCCAGTTCTTGGACCTGTGCCTTGAAGTTCACCATCTCTATAATCCATTCAAGTCCTAACATCCTGTAGCTTTATACAAACCCGTTTCAGTTTTAACAGATAGCTATAAACAACAGGAAAACAATGAATTTGAAAGTCATCTTATTTATAGTTTGTTGAAAGGAGGAAAATCTTATAAAATGATCTCATCCAGTTGTGAACATTAAAATGCATGTTGATATTGAAAGTTTCTTAGGAACTGAGTTGGACCTTCAGAGGAAAAGAAAGTGACTTTCTGTCTGTCCCAACGCTTTGCCCAGATCCTGGCAGATGGGTTTTCTTTAGCTGCTGTAGGGACATTAATTCTGCATCCCAGCAGCTTTTGGATGAACAGACTGAAAGCACCCAGTGGGCAGTGACTTCTATCTTATTCATCATTGCTTCCTGGTGTCTGGTATAATCCCTGGCACAAAGTAGATACTCAATAGCACACAAATAAAGAGCAGAGCCTTTTCTCCTCTATGATCCTGGCAGTAAAAATTAGAGAGAAAGAGAGAGAGAGAGAGAAAGGGGGCAGAGGAAAAAATAGGATTTTTTTTTCCTATTAGCATTGTTCCCCAGTGGCCAAGCAGCTTAAGAGAGGCATAGGCTAAAGATAACCCTCCCCGTGGACAATGAACACGGCCACATTCACTGCAGAGAAGTGAGTTGTCCAAGGACCTGCCCCATTCACTGGACTCTTCCTCTTCTTTTTTTAAAAATAAGTCTTCTGAGTACTATTTATAAGACTAAATATGGATTTTTATAGACACACAGGCTCACTATTATAGGCCTCCTTGCTTCTGTCCACCTACCCAGGATGGTTCTGGAATCCCTATGAATCTCTTTCTCACAACCACAGCTGGATGGGTAAGCTTCTCTCCTGTCTCCTTACCCAACCCCATGAGGACCTGTTTCCCCCCTTCCACACCATCTTAGTATCTGCAAATAATGAAACATAGCATGTGCACCTAATAAAACACATTGGTTTTCTTTCATCCTCAAGCTCTCAGAGCCGGAAGAGAAGACCCTGAGCCTTCTGTTTTGTTCCTGATCTCTTAAGGTGAAGCAACTCTTTGGATGGCAAGGAAAGTGTATCATTATCTCAGATAGCAAAAAATAAAATTGATTATAAACATTAAGACAATACCTCAATATCATCAAAGCCATCTATGAAAAAGCCACAGTGAATATCATTCTTAATGAAGAGCTTTTCCCCTAAGATCAGGAACATGGCAGGGCTGTCCACTATCACCACTGCTATTCAACATAGTACAGTCTTAGCCTTAAGCAGTCTTAGCCTCAGCAATCAGACAATAGAAAGAAATAAAAGGCATCTGAATCAGCAAAGAAGTCAAACTCTCACTCTTTGCAGATGATATGATACTTTATGTGGAAAATGCAAATGACTCCACTCCAAAACTGCTAGAACTCATACAAGAATTCAGTAAAGTGTCAGGATATAAAATCAATGCACAGAAATCAGTTGCATTTCTGTACACCAATAGCAAGACAGAAGAAAGAGAAATTAAGGAGTCGATCCCATTTACCCAAAACCATAAGATACCTAGGAATAAACCTAACCAAAGAGGCAAAGAATCTGTACTCAGAAAACTATAAACTACTCATGAAGGAAACTGAAGAAGACACAAAGAAATGGAAAAACGTTTCATACTCATGGATCAGAAGAACAAATATTGTGAAAATGTCTATGCTGCCTGAAGCAATCTACACATTTAACACAATCCCTATCAAAATACCATCAACTTTTTTCAAAGAAATGGAACAAATAATCCTAAAGCTTACAGGGAACCGGAAAAGACCCCCAATAGCCAGAGGAATGTTGAAAAAGAAAACCAAAGTTGGCAGCATCACAATTCCCGACTTCAAACTCTATTACAAAGCTGTAATCAACAAGACAGTGTGGTACTGGCATAAAAACAGACACACAGATCAGTGGAACAGAATAGAGAGCCCAGAAATGGACCCTCAGCTCTATGGTCAACTAATCTTTGACAAAGCAGTAAAGAATATACAATGGAAAAAAGACAGTCTCTTCAACAAATGGTGTTGGAAAAATTGGACAGCCACATGCAGAAGAATCAAACTGGACCATTTCTTTACACCACACACAAAAATAGACTCAAAATGGATGAAAGACCTCAGTGAGAGGTAGGAATCCATCAAAATCCTTGAGGAGAACACAGGCAGCAACCTCTTCGACCTCAGCTGCAGCAACTTCTTCCTAGAAACATCACCAAAGACAAGGGAAGCAAGGGCAAAATATTGGGACTTTATCAAGATCAAAAGCTTTTGCACAGCAAAGGAAGAGTCAACAAAACCAAAAGACAACTGACAGAATGGGAGAAGATATTCACAAATGACATATCAGATAAAGGGCTAGTATCCAAATCTATAAAGAACTTATCAAACTCAAAACCCAAAGAACAAATAATCCAATCAAGAAATAGGCAGAAGACGTGAACGGACAGTTCTGCCAAGACGACATCCAAATGGGCAACAGACACATGAAAAAGTGCTCAACATCACTTGGCTTCAGGGAAATACGAATCAAAACCACAGTGAGATACCACCTCACACCAGTCAGAATGGCTAAAATTAGCAAGTCAGGAAATGACAGATGTTGGTGAGGCTGTGGAGAAAGGGGAACCCTCCTACACTGTTGGTGGGGATGCAAGCTGGTACAGCCACTCTGGAGAACAGTATGGAGGTTCCTCAAAAAGTTGAAAATAGAGCTATCCTATGACCCAGAAATCGCACTACTAGGTATTTACCCTAAAGATACAAATTTAGTGATCTGAAGGGGCACGTGCACCTGAATGTTTATAGCAGCAATGTCCACAATAGCCAAACTATAGAAAGAGCCTAGATGCCCATCAACAGATGAATGGATAAAGAAGATGTGGTGTGTATATATATATATATATATATATACACACACACACACACACAATGGAATACTATGCAGCCACCAAGAGAAAAGAAATCTTGTCATTTGCAACGACGTGGATGGAGCTAAAGAATATTATGCTAAGTGAAATAAGTCAATCAGAGAAAGATAATTATCATATGATCTCTCTGATATGAGGAATTTGAGAGGCAGGGTGGGGGTTGTGGGGGGTAAGGAAGGAAAAAATGAAACAAGATGGAATCAGGAGGGAGACAAAGTATAAGAGACTCTTAATCTCATAAAACAAACTGAGGGTTGCTGGAGGGTAGAGGGGTAGGGTTAGGGTGGCTGGGTTATGGACACTGGGGAGGGTATGTGCTATGGTGAGTGCTGTGAAATGTGTAAGCCTGATGATTCACAGACCTGTACCCTGGGGCAAATAATACATTACATGTTAATTAAAAAACAAAACAACAACACTGAGACACCAACCGCGGCACTGCTATGGCGGCTAAAGATGAGGAGATACCCAGACATTTCACTCTTCTCAATTCATCTTGCTTCAGTACAGCTTCAGTGATATTACGGAAACTGTTCAGCCTGCCCCTTTTCCAGAAAGTCTGCCGATCTTGACAAACTGTGGGGCTGGCCATTTTTTTCTTTTTCGAAGATTTTAAAAATTTATTTATTTGAAAGAGAGAGAGAGTACAGAGAAAGAGTGAGAGGGAGAAGCAGGCTTCCCGCCGAGCAGAGAGCCCGATGCGAGGCTCGATCCCAGGACCCTGAGATCATGACCTGAGCCGGAGGCAGACGCTTAACTGACTGAACCTCCCAGGTGCCCCAGGCCATTTTTTTCTTCAGGGGAGACTCCCTGTGGATATCTTCCTGTATTGTGTTTGTGTGCGCGTGTGTGTGTGCATGTGTATGTGTAATTTTACTAGTTAACAATAGCCTGTGAATCATTTCATTGTACATTTTCCTCTTAACAATTCTTCCCACGAAGTCACACCTTTTCTATAACTGCAGAGTAGAAGGGGCTCCAAGTGTGACTTTCATGTCAGTAAAGCTGTGTTTGGAGGCACAAGCCTGGCTCTACTGTGTCTGTGCTCAGGGAGATTAATGTGTTTTAGGAACTGACAGTCTGCAAGAGGGCAGGGGACTTGTCTTCCACTTTTAGTTCTGCTCCAAACAGCCTTGTGTTTGCCTCTGTTTAGGTTTACACAATTGCCAGGCTAAAGAAAAGGTCTTTATCTTAAATAATCTTCAGAAGACTAAGGAGGAATTTTCTTAGGTAATCCTCAAAAGATTAAAATGGAATGAGATGCATGTTTACTCAAGGTGGCTGGGAAGGTACTTAATCTCGTTAAAAACAGTAAAAATATGTGTACTAGGGGTGTCTGGGTGGCTCAGTTGGTTAAGCATCTGCCTTTAGCTTGGGTCATGATTCTGAGGTCCTGGGATAGAGCCCCATGTCGAGCTTCTGCTCAGCGGGGAGTCTGCTTCTCCCTCTCCCTCTGTTGTTCCCCCTGCTTCTGTTCTTTTACTCTCACTGTCAAATAAATAAATAAAAATCTTGAAAAAAATATATATGCACTATTTCCTACTGCTTACATGCTGTGCCTTGACTGGCTAATCTTCAAATTAACCTTCTCCTCCTGAGCATACAGATGACATTCTCTAGCCTCCTTCCTAATGAGGTAGGGTCTGGGTGCTACCACCAGACCATGAGCAGAAGTAAGGTGCACCACCTCAAGCCCCCACATGGCGTGCTCCCATGACCAACTGCACAGGCTCCCTTTCTCTTCCAAATGGCTGCAAAGGAGGCACCCTATTGGAACACAGTGGAGCCAGAGGAGGGAGTGATCATCAAACCATGGCTCAGAGAAGAGAGGTTTGACCATGAAAACCCAAAGTAGACTCTTGCATAAACGAAATATAAGCTAGTCCTGGTTCTTTCTCCTTTCCTTTCCTTCCCTCCCTTCCTTCCTTTTTCTTTTTCTTTCTCATTCCCTTCATTCCCTCCCTCCCTCCCTTTCTTTCTCTTTCTTTTTAGTTTGTTAAAAGGTAATTTTTACTTACTTGATGAACATGAATTTCATCTTAGTTTTCAGTTAAGTTTTTATTTGTTTTTAATATTTTAATTCCGGTGTAGTTACCATGTAGTGTTATACTAGTTTCAGGTGTACAATACACTGATTCAACAATCCCAAATATTACTCAATGCTCATCAAAGTACACTCCTTCCCCCCATCACCTATTTCACATATCCCCCCACCTCCCCACTGGTCACCATCAGTGTGTTCTCTAAAGCTAAGAATCTCATTGGGGTTTGTCTATTTCCCTTCATTCATTTGTTTTATTTCTTAAATTCCACATGTGAGGGAATTCATATGGCATTGTCTTTCCTTGGCTTATTTCACCTAGCATTTATACTCTCTATGAAGATTGCATTCTTTTTATGGCTGAATAATATTCCACGCATCCCACATCTTCTTTATCCATCCATCTATTGATGGACACTTGGCCTGTTTCCGTAGTTTGACTATTGTAGATAATGCTGTAATAAACACGAGGTGAATGTCCCTTCAAACTAGTGTTTTTGTATTCTTTGGGTAAATCAGGTGTGTGATTCCTGGATTGTAGGGTAGTTTTATTTTTAATCTTTTGAGGAATCTCCATACTGTCTTTCACAGTGGCTGCACCAGTTTGCATTCCCACCAACAGTTCATGAGGGTTCCCCTCTCTCCGCATCCTCACCAGCACTTGCTGTATTTTTTGAGTTTTTGATTCTAACCTTTCTAACAAGTGTGATGTGATATCTCATTGTGGTTTTGATTTGCATTTCCCTGATGATGAGTAATGCTGATCATCTTTTCATGAGTTCAAGGTATATTACAAAGCTTTAGTAATAAAAACAATATGATATTGGCACAAAAACAGACATAAAGATCAATGGAACAGAATAGAAAGGCCAGAAAGAAACCCACAGTTATATGATCAATTAATCTCTGACAAAGGAGGAAAGAATATACAATGGGAACAAAACAGTATATTTAACAAATGGTGTTGGGAAAATTGGACAGCTACATGCAAAAGAATGAAACTGAACCACTTCCTTACACCCTAAATTTACACCAAAATTTTTTTCTTACAAAAATAAATTCAAAATATATTAGTTCCTGAATGTGAGACTGGAAACCATAAAAATCATATAGAAAAGAGCACAGGCAATAATTTCTCTGACATTAACCATAACAACATCTTTCTAGATATGTATCCTGAGGCTAAGGGAAAAAAAAAGCAAAATAAACTACTGGGATTACCTCAAAATAAAAAGCTTCTGCACAGAGTAGGGAACAAATAGCAAAGCTAAAAGGCAACCTATGGAATGGGAGAAGATATTTGCAAATGACGCATCTGATAAAAGGTTAGTATCCAAAATATATATAAAGAACTTAGATAACTCAATGTCACAAAACCAGATCATCCAATTAAAAAAACGGGCAGGAGACACGGATAGATGTTTCTCCAAAGAAGACATACAGATGATCAACAAGCTAATATTGTTTTATCCACTCAGGTTTTGGGGTTTATCAATGATATTAGCTAGAACTGCCATAATTAATACATATTCAATATCCTTTCAAAGAATTAAAATTAAAAGCATAAGATATACTCTAAAATTGAATGAAACTTCATCCTTCTTCAGTGTTTTAACATACTCTGCAGAGTCTTTCATTCAGGGTCACCCAAATAAAAAAAAACATAAAAAAAAGTCTAGTTGCTACAGCTCAGTGGTTGTCTGATTTCCCAATATTAAAATGTTGGCCCTATTTGGGATTCAGAGGAAGAAAAATACTTAATTATTCAATCTAAGAATTACAATAAAAAATGGCAACTATTCTCATTTATAATATACTTTATATATATAAATATATATATAATATATGTTTATATATGTTCTATATTTGTATATTTGTAGCATATGATATAGAACATATATTTTTTTAAAGATTTTATTTATTTGACAGAGAGAGAGAGATCACAAGTAGGCAGACAGAGAGAGGGAGGGAAGCAGGCTCCCCGCTGAGCAGAGAGCCCGATGCGGGGCTCGATCCCAGGACCCTGAGATCATGACCCGAGCCGAAGGCAGAGGCTTTAACCCACTGAGCCACCCAGGCGCCCCATAGAACATATTTTATATGTAAAATACTTTTACACATATTGGCACATTTAATCCCCCAAATATTCTTTGAGATGCCCAGTATTAACTTTACACATTAGAAGCTGTAGGTAAGGTGTGCTGTCACTTACCAAGGTCGGGCAGGCTTGTCAACGACAGAGCTGTACTTTGAACTCGGTTGTGCTGATGCTCATGTTCACTCTCATTAAAAGATGAGTCAGAGAGAGTTGTTCCCACATCCTCTTGCACGGGCCAGCATGATCACAGAGTCTGGGTTGTGTTTCACTCCACTGACCTATCTCAAGATCACAAAGACCTCTGAGTTGTCCAATCTGATGACCCTCTGTGGATCCCTCCTGCCACTGCAAACTCTGGTCTTGGATTCTAAGACTCAATTCTCTCCTGGTGAGCTCCCCTCCTCATTAGCTTCTCCACAGTGTCTGCTATACCTGCCCCGTGAAGTTCTCACTCCACTTGTGGGTGGCTTCACTCCATTGCCTGAATCCCCCCTTGCTGGTTCCGGCCACCTTGAGGCAGAACCTCTTGTCTCTTCACGTTCCAGACACGGCTCTTTAGCTGCCTGGTGGCTATACCAGGACGTGATGACTCTGGTATTTCAGACTCTAGAGACCCAACATCTAAACTCACTGTTTTTCCTTTTCTGCTGGTCTTAGTGTGTTCCCTATCTGAATTGGTATCATCGACCTATTTACAAAAGCCAACACCCTAGATGTGAACCTTCTCCTGACGTTCTCCCAGGGTTACTGCAGTCGCCCACTAATGAGTCTTCCTGCCTTTGTGCGGCCCCTCTGCTCGCCACCCCCACATTCAAGCCAGAGTGCACTCTCTGAAAGACACATCTGGTCATTGAATTTGCTTGCACATTGTCCTTTAATGGCTCGCCAGGACGTCAGACTCCCTGGTTTAGCTATGACATTTTCCACAACCTGGCGTCCTGCTCACCAAACTCCTCTCCTGGCACTCTGCTCACTCGGTTCTTGCCCCGCCTTCCATGGAAGTAGGGTGTGGACTCCTCAAACTGGTGGACACCACAGTGCTGTATCTATTGCCTAATCCCAGTGTCTACCCCCAGGAATGTTGTAGGGATTAAATGAGGTAATGCCTTGGTGCGTAGTATTCCTAACTGTTGGTGATAGTTATGATTTTCTTTTGCCTCACTAGCCTCAATCAGTGAACAGAAAATATTAATATACTGAGCTACATACAACTGGGGGAGGAAGTGTTCTTACAGTGCATTTAAAAAATAAAACTAAATCATACTGCATCTTGATTAAAGCAACACCCAGTCTTCTGGAAATGAAACTGACATCAGCAAAACAACAGGCTGATGCAATTGTAGAGGAACAGAAGATGGGTTCAAAGCGCATCTGATGGAACCCTTCATGATTACTGCGGTAGACCCTCGGACAACACGAGTTTGAACTACATGGGCCCACGTATGTAAAGGGTTTTTTTCAATAAATACAGGACAGTACTGTGACTGTATTTTCTCTTCCTTATAATTATAAGGACTTATTAATTAATATTAATTAATAACACTTTCTTTTTCTTTAGCTTATTTTATTGGAAGAATACAGTATAAAATACATATAACATACGGGTGCCTCAGTGGCTCAGTGGGTTAGGGTTATTATGAGCCTTTGGCTCAGGTCATGCTCAGGGTCCTGGGATGGAGCCCTGTGTCAGTGCTCTGACTCTCCTTCTCCATCCGCCTTTCTCTCCTGCTCATGCTCTAAGTAAATAAAATCTTTAAAAAGTATATATAACATACAAAATATGTGTTAATTGACTGTTTATGTTATTGGTAAGTATTCCAGCCAACAGTAGGCTATTGGTTGTTGAGTTTTTGGAGAGTCCAAAGTTGTACTGTGAAGACTGGTGCCCCAACCCCCGTGTCGTTCAAGGGTTGCCTGTGTACTCAAACAAGTCCCCTGAGATAATGTGTTTAAAATATCAGATTTGTTGATATTGTGAAAAAGCCCTTGGACCCACAGGTGCACACACATGCACACCTGACAGGATTTGTTAAAACACAATCGTATCTAAAAAGAATATTTCCCCGCCTTGTAGAGGAAAGGTTCCCAAGTGCGAAAATAGGAAGGATATGCAAAGTAAATCTTCCCACGAAGACGAAAATAAAAACCACAGCCCACTGGCGACGGTGGCTTCCACAGTTGAGTCCCCATTTTTCTGTGAAGGAGCTAACCCTTGTCAATCTCAGATGACACATGTGGGGTCAGGAGAAATCATCATCCAAGGCAAAAATTAGCTGAGAAAACCACAGAATATCAAGATGAAAGAAGTCAGACCATAAAACAAAGAGGAAGGAACAAAGGAAGGAAAGAAGGAAAGGTAACAAAGAAATCACACCAAAAGGAGAGAAAGGAAAAAGGCAAACAAGGACCAGGAGACTAGGGGACACAGAGAAGTCACTAAGGCAGGAGGAGAAGAGGACCAGCCATCTATGTGGCCTCCAGGCAGGCAGGCAGAGAGCCAGGGGCTTAAGTGCCTTATTTTTCTATGCTCATATCCTCAAATGCTCATCTCAACTAAATTCCAAAATCCTTTAAAAATAATACAGCCTTCATAGCTCAGATTTTAACATCGAGAAGCCACATAGCCAGGGTTTATAAGGTTCTCCCACCCCATTAATGTCACCCGACCTATACCAAAGAAATACTCCTATATGAAGTCACAGGGGGTTCGTCTATCATCACGGGCCACTGGGATGCTGGCCTTGAACTGTGTGTCTTTCTAAGGGAAACGATCGCGCTGCAGAGGCTGGAAGCCGTCCATCTGCCTCCCTGGATTTTGTCGATTCCGAGACCCTCAAATCATGCGGCAGGAGCCACAGCTTCGCCGAGAAGTTGCAGAGCTGGCACGCGGGTGGCGGAGATATCGCTAAGTCAGCAAAACTGACAGATGGCAAATTGGAAGGCAAGCGAGGCAACAGGGGACACAATGGGGATGCTGGACAACTGTAGGACACAACGGCGTTTGGTTTTAATTAACAATTTGGTATGCAAATCTAGTAAGCAATAGAAGGAGAGGGAGACGCAACCCAAATCACTGAAAAACGGAGCTGGGAGAGACATTAAAAATAACTTAGTTTCCCCCCACCCAAATACTTATCAAGGGAGGAGACGCGTGCCACAGGACCTGTGTAAGGTCTTGCTGCTGACAAGTTAATTCAGACCCTAAACATATAAGCAAATCAAAACAAACAAACCCATACGTTAAGGTTGCTTAGGATTAGTAAGTGATCAATCCGAATATAAAGACAGGAAAAACAGTCCCCTTGTCCTTCTGACAAGTGATGCGAAGATAATGAGTGGAAAGGGACCCATGGTCAGAGACATCACCTTTTCGACACTATAAGTGAGTCTCCTTTAAGGATAGGGCTTTTTATGGTCATTGCAAGTGTTTATAATCAGGGAAGGAAAAGTTGGACAAAAAAGGCCAAAATGAATAGGATCTGGCATCCCCCATAATTGCGGCTCTAAGGAGAGGAATGACAGGATCGTGTGTGGGTAATGTCCAAGTCATTTCTGAATCAAATCCAAATCCCCTAGCTGCTGTCAGGAAAACACTGTGTGCGGACCGAACGGCCCACGATCATCACCTCACAGCAAGGGACGCGCGGGCCTGTGGCTACCCTTCCAGAATCCTCCAGTGTTGTTGGTGAAGGGCCAGACAGAGGCGGTGGAAATGAGGAAGGGCGGGAGGGGGCTGAGAAGCTTGTCTAAATTCTCATCTGCCAAAATGAGTGTGTAAGAGGAGCTGATGCAAGTCTATAAGATCAGAAAGGCGTGGGCAGGCGAAATATGGAACTTTTAGAGCCAGATGCTGCTGAAACCCGCAGTTCTGGAGAGGCTGGTAGAGGTGATGCCTTGGAGATGTCAGAGGTAAACTGAGGATAAATAAAAGTACCACTTAATCGGTCTATAGTAAACTTCTGTCACTCATGACTTCAACAACCAGTAGAGGCTGGAAATATAGAGAATTCCAAAGGGTGGCAGGTCTAATAGTTCCATTTTATGTTTTGAGACATATTGGGATGTAGACTATTTTGAGCTGACAGCCCTCTTACATTTGAGTTTAAGGATATGGTCTTGCTGAATGTGCCCCAGGGAAGCAGAATACTGGGGTCAAACCCAGCTCTGCGCTCCCAGTTTCCCCCAAAGAAAAGAAATGGCCACATCATATAGGTGTCCAGAAAAGCAACCTTGCAGTGATCTGCAGGATTCACGTCTGTTGCTCCTGGCTTTCACAAATCCCAGAATACAGCCAGCTCTCTACCCACAAGGGGTTCCTTTGGTTTCTCGGGCGCTGAATTAGTGTCTGAAAAGCAGAGATCACTAGTCAGCCTTGGGCCGGTGTGCTCACAGAGGAGAAGCCTGTGTATTTTTCATCTTTGTGCACCACCCACCCCCTCAGTCCTTTACACTGAACAACTGTGCCTTTTCCAAATTTGGAGCTTACCGTTTATGGTTTACTGACTTAACGGTGATAGATGTAATGTTTTATCTGCCTGAAGTCTTCCTTGCAAGTCAGTTGATGCTAACAATCCCACCCCAAACAGCACAATCCCAGGACAAAGTTTTATGGAATGATGTTCGTTTTCTTTGTTACTTGTAATGTTAATTACTGATCTAATTAAACACCCATCTCACTGCATTATTAAAGCGATCCATATTTTTTCTCCCCAGTCACCGTGCCTTGCAAAAATTCTTGTCAAATGTCGTTCTGCAATTAAGACGTTCTCATTTGACATGGAGATGCACCAGGTTTTACTTTACCCCTCTCTTCTATTAACTAGATCCCAATGTTGGGGCTTGACTTTCTTTTGCTCTTGTTTATCCCTCTTCCATTTCTCCATTGTTCACCACCATCTGTTTAATTATCTTTTCCAGAATGCAAATAGTACAGTGCATCACAGAGACAGCTGAAGATCTCTGGTTTGAGAGAGAGAATCAGCCCTCTGGCTCATGGATGAAGGCTATACTGTTTTATGCTACACTATACGGACAGTCCCCTGCCAGGGACCTCAGTTAGTAGATCCTTTCCTGGGGCACAGTCTCTCTTTCCAGTCCTCCCCTTTCTTCTTTTTCCTCTCTTGCTTTCTTGAAATTGTGTGAAGGGCTTATTATCTGCCAAGGGTCAAGGGGAAGGGTGATATAGATTGTGGTATCTAGTTCTGAGTAGCAACGTTGAAAGGGATGAGATTATATTGAGCAATCCTTTATATTATTATCCTACTTAACAACTGGCAATACTTTTACTCAAGAGACTGTGCTTTATTTTTTGTAGAAAGAGACAGAGAGAGTGCAAGTGAATGGGGGTGGGGGGTGGAGGGGGCCGAGGGAGAGAGAGAATCTTACGCAGTCTCTCGGCTTAGTGTGGAGCCCGATGACGCAGGGTTTGATTTCATGACTTTGAGATCAAGACCTGAGCTGAGATCAAAAGTCGGATACCTAACTCACTGAGCCACCCAGAAGCCCCAAGATACTTTTAGATACTGTTTTAAGGAATTTAAAACCACTAATTCATGTATTCTTTTGTAACAACTTTATAAGGCAGAAATTATTATTATCCCCATTTTACAGATGAGAATACTGAGGCACCCACCCAGGGAGTCTGGCTCCACGGTCTCGGTCTTCAGCCCCTCTACTATGCTGTTACGGAGGGGAGAGGAGAAACATCCACAGAGGCCAAATCATCACCTGATGCCTTTTTCAACAGAGAAGACAGTGCAAACGAAATGAATGGGGAAACAAATAAGCTCACGAGAGAGCAAAGATGCACAAAACTGATCAGACTTCTCGAACTACAACATGCATCCAACATACACGATAGGATGTGAGGTCTACAAATACCTCTGCAAATTAAAAGCCTCTTAGGGTTGAGAAGCTACAACAGGGCACCTCTGCCAGGTCAATCTTTCCCACAGATTTCCCTTCTCACACACTCACCTGTATTGCACTAAAACCTCCTCGCCCCGTCCCTGTTCCCCCGCCCCCTTCTGTGCTCATTAGCAGCAGCAGCAGCAGCAGCATTAAGACTCAGGCTGCTTCTCAAATTCTGCTCTGGGAAAATCTAGTTCTCCTCCCCATTTTCCATGGATAATACTATGAGTGTTGTAATATGCCGCACATTTATTTGTCCTATAACACGATGCAGTCCACTATTTGTCGTTTACAACACCCCATGCTTGCTTCCACCAGAAGCCAGAAAATGGAAATCTTGAGCAAATGTGTTTCAGGTATTGCCACAGTTATGCAGGCGGTGGGGGTGGGGTTGGGTGGGGGGTGAGGGGTGGGGGAGGTGGCAGTAGGGGGAATGACCCCAATGGGGACTTTGTGGAGACAGCTGCGAAGTTCTAGGTATGGCTAAAATCGAATTGAATTTTCTGTATAAGGAGATTTGGGACACTTCTTTATTCATACTACAAAAGATAATATACGTTTTTAAGCCTTTTTTTCATAGCAGAATTCTTTTGGGTAAGGTTTCTAAGTTGCAAAAATCCCTCCCATCTGGGTAGAAATCTTGAACGTTTTCACAGACTGTCCTTCACCTTCTAGAAAGCTGACTGTCTTATACAGAAAAAGAGTACCTGGAGTTTCCCAAATAAGTACTTTTTAGAGAGCGATATTTAATTCTGGAAGGCTGTGGTTCAAATATGTTTGGAGAAGTACATAGGAAAACTTTCAAGCCTCAAACTGCTTCTTGAATAATAAATATAAAAGTGTTACTGGATTATTAATGTGGATGTCAGAGATAAAGTTATTGTTTGATATTTTAGTAATTTGCAAAACTGATCTAAATTCTTTTTTTAACTCACCTAGAGAAGTAAAATAAACTTTTAGGCCATGATCCCCAAATGGAACAGACAAAGGAGGCTGTCAGATAAGGCAGAAACATCAAACAGTAATTATTGCCAAGTTTCAATTCAGTAGAGCTCCAAAAGGACAGAATTCACATGAAGAATACATGTGAAGTTTGGGCTTTTGACGTTCAGATCCCCCTTTTTTTCTTCCATGAAGCTTGATTCTCTCTCCAATGACAGGAAGGATTCTAGAACTATTGCACACTCAGGTTTAAGGGATCCATTTCCCCTTCCCCAAATCCCTCCCTCTCTGCACCCGAGAGTGGCTATCAGGAAATGCCCGAGTGGTACATGGTGTCCTTTTTTTCTGTGAAGGGAAAGCCTTCCTGACTCTTTTTATCAGTAGGAATATCTGACAAGGCAGGGATCAGATAATTCTCATTTCTAAATCGTGGGACTTCACCCCCATCCTTCTACGAGCCAATGCAACACCAGATTCTGGAGAAAGCTGCTGGCCGGGAAGTATGGGTGGAGAGCCCCAGAAGGTCAGCACTATTCTGAAACAGGATGCAATCCCTCAACCTCCTATTTTATTTAATTTACGTCTGTCACTGTTGGCGAACAAAACACTCGATTTTAAACCAAGTATGTTATCCAAGAACTTCAGACTCAAAGGAAATTTTATTTTGCACGGGTCCCTAAATTAAACGTTCCTTTTCTATATCTTGATTGTACAAATCTCTCTTTTCCCCACGTTGAAACAATATTTGGCTTTCATGATTAAACAACACAGGAACTGCTATGTATTGTAAACACCTCATTCCTCTCTTTAAACAAGACTTTTGTCTGGGAATCCCTACTTTGACTGAACACTTTAAAAAAGCACCTAATTTATATCCGACCAGACATAGCCATGAGCATACAAAGGACAATGACACCCGTGGGCTCCAATGGAGACTGAAAGTCAAAGGCACAGAAGATCTCTGGTGTGGTTGGCATGCCGACCATGGTGCTCACAATGCTTGGCTTGAGGACAGCCATCTTGACTCTGTCCTCACAATAATCCCACGAGATACATGGTGTTTTCTCCTATCTTATAGCTAGAACACAAAGTGCAGAGAAGTTACGTAATTGTCTCAGGTTCCCATAGCTGTAAATAGCGGAACTAGAATCCTGTCTAACCTTGAATTTCATGACTTCTTCCCCTAGTACATCCAGGTCCAGTCGCCTGCCAGTCTGATAATAGTAATCAACGCTGGCACAGACAATCATCCTCCCTCCCGCTTCCATTCTAAAAAAGTCCTCATGTCTCGAGGTAACGAGCAGAGATTCCTTTAAAAAAGTACGGGTGGAATCGTGATTGGTCTAAACTAGTCATCTTCATCTCATTTCCCTTGACTAATGATTGATAACTGAGTCGCCAGAGGGAAGGGGCCAGTGAAATGTAAGGCAAAGACTGCCAGTCAAGACTTCTCTTTCAGAATCGAAAGACCAAGAACAGAGGTCTTTTGCTCCTACTCTTTATTTTCTGCCTCAAATATGGACATGGTTCTCTGTGGTGCCAAGCCAGCCCACAACGATAAAGCAACAAGAATGGGATGGAAGCCGATGTGCTAAGAAATAGTAAATGTAAAAATGAAAAAGGGCATTTGCCCCTGATGCCAGTGTTGAGCAGGTAATTAAAGATCCACACCTGCTTTCCTGTAGACTTCATATTTGAGACAAGTAAGCACTCATTCTCTAGCCCATTAATAGGGTATTCTATTACTCACAGCTGAATACATTCACTGGGAATATAGCTATAAATCAACATCTCAGAATGGGCTATTTGACTTACAATGTTTGTGTTGGCTCCTTAGATGATGCTGAAAACACCGAGTCCACAAACAAGAAAGCGGACCTACATGTGCACCCTTCTACAGATTATTAATGAATGACCCTTTTCTGCCCAGGGGTATTTAAAATATTTTTCCATAGGAGTCTCTGTTGTAGACTTTACTGAACATTTTTAAATTTCAGTGTAAAAATCTCCCCGTCGTAACCCTAAGTCTTAAAATATTTCCTTAACGAGAGGTCTCCATGTACATAGGTTTAGTGAGTGTTTACTGTGCTTAGCCCTGTGCTGAGTATGGAGAATCAGAAATGACAAGACCACAGCCCGCCTGAAGAAACCCAGTCTACCACGGGTTACGAAAATGGAAACAGTTATGTATTAAAATGTCAGGAGCGGCTTTTGTCTGTAGGAGAGGGGAAAGACGTGAGAGAGGAAAAGAAAGGGACACCTAGCTGGGGCTGTGACCCATAGGAAGAAGAGTACGGAGGAGCAGCCGAGCAGAGGCCGATGAGAGAAAGGGAAGCATCAAGTGTCCGGAGAGGGAGTCACAAAAACGGCCTGGTGTGCTGTGGGGAGGAAGGGGGCTTGCAGGGCAGGCAGGACGATTCGAGATGAGACCAGAGCAGGTGCTGGGGCAGATCATGATAAATTGCTTACAGTTCATCCTAAAGATAATGTAAAAACAATAGAAGGTCTTTAACCGGTGGAGAGAGAGGCTCAGATTTCAGATGATTCACTATTTCAGTATTTTTCTGTAATGCAAACATGATATGTAGCCAGTAGAAGTTTAAACAATACAAAAGTATATAAAAATGGAAAATTTCCTTGCTTTCATACCTATCCTCTCTCAGAAGAGCTCCTAGTAATATTTGGTGTGTATTCTTTGGGATTTTTCTTTTTTGTGCATACCATATCGTCTATTTTGTCTGTTTATTCCTTTACGTGCATCTGTCTCTGTCTCCCTCTGTCTGGATATCTGTCTATCTTTATCTACAAATAGACATCTATATCTATATAGGTATATATCTTTTTTTTAAATTTTTATTAACATATAATGTATCATTTGCCCCAGGGTACATGTCTGTGAATCGTCAGGCTTACACATTTCACAGCACTTAACAGCACATACCTCCTCCCCAATGTCTACACCCCAGCCACCCTATAGGTATATATCTTTTTAAAAAAGAAATGCAAAAAAAGATAAGATGGCAAATATAGGCTATATTAGTACTATACTGTTTTGCTTAAGAGTATATTGTTGATATCCTTCCCTGCCAGCACATAGAGATTTATCTCATCATTCTTAATATATATATACTGTCATCTACACCAGGGCTTGGCAGCCTATAGGCCTAGGGGCCAAATCAGCATGTCCCTGTTTTTACAAATAAAGTTTTATTGGAACACAGCCATGCTCATTTGTTTATGTATCATCTGTGGCTACTTCTTTTTGTTTTTTCTTTAAGGTTTTATTTCTTTCTTTGTTTTAGAGACAGAGAAAGAGAGAGAGAGTGTGTGTGCACACACAACGGAGGGGCAGAGGGAGAGAGAGAATTGGAAGCAGACTCCATGTGGAGCACAGACCCTGATGTGGGACTAGATCCCACCACTTTGAGATCATGACCTCAGCTGAAACCAAGAGTCAGAGGCTTAACTGACTGAGCTACCCACAGGCCCCTATCGTTGTGGGGACTTTCTTGATATAAGAGCAGAGTTGAGTGATCACGGCAGAGATCATAGAGCATGAAAAGCCTAAAATATGACTATTTAGCCCTTTACAGAAAAAGTTTGCTGACTTCTGGTATAATAGGCATTAGAAAAGAAATGTCATTGTTTCTATATTGACAGACACTTAAGTCACCCAATTGTTTTGCCACAAATAAAATGGTAACAAATGTTTTGACACATATATCCATATTCCTTTAAGTGAGAAGAACCTTCGAGAAGTGGATTTGCTGTATGAACAGATTATCTTTAAATTTTTTTTTTCTTTTTTGGAGAGAATCCTGGTGGCTGTATAGAGGAGAGTCTGAGTAAGGCATCTTAGGGAAAATGGATCAATTAGGACTGTTCTTATCCTCCAGGTGAGAGATGAGGAAAACTCGAAGGTGAGAATGGGCACAGGTGTTAGAACTGAAGGAAGAAATATCAAGGACGCCACACTGGCTACAGTCAAGGTAGAAGGGGGATGTTCAGGGCTTCCGGGGTTAAAATGCTCCCCAAACACAAGGTGGGCTGAGTTAAACACCAACACGAACAGAAACGTGAACTTAAGGTACTGCATTTTCCTGAACATCACTTTTATGACACAACCATGGAAAACTCACACGTGCACTTCCATTTTGGGATCAGCAAGATTGTGAACTAAGATTTGTGATTCTTTGTAATACCAACGTCAGCTATTTAAACCCAACAGTTCCCTGTGTGGCCATCTTGACCCTGCTTTCCACCTTCCCGCCCATGGTGAGCCTTCCCTCTGGTCCCCTAGGCAGCTATCTTCATTACAATGCTTTCCCTCATCCCTGTAAAGGTGGCAACATGCCTGAGGCTAACTAACATCCTTGAATCCCTCAAATTGAGATTACGGAGATGTTTATTCAGGTGCCTAACTTTTTCTGAATCACATTTTTATAGGAAGTCACATATTTCCTGTGTATATCCTCACCCACACATTTTTGAATTTCGTTAAAATTATTTCTTTCACTTGATGGCCATTTTTCACAGAGAAATAAATTTTCCATGTCACGGGCATTATGGGTTAAGCTCAGATCACCAGAGGGCTATGAAGTCATATGGATACATATAGACACTGATACCGTCCAGGTTCACCCACAGCCTTTGGAGCCGTTTGGATCTAGGCATCCACGAACTTGCATTGAATTTGGGAGCAACCACATGTGGCCAAAATAGAAATTACTAAATCTGAAAATGCCATAGGGGGTCAGCTGTACCCTCCAAGTATGTTGAACATGTTTTAATACAGAGCTTTTGTGACTATTAAACCTGAATGCTCTAAAATCGAAAAAGCATGTTAAAAATGAGTTGATTCTGGGGTCTGGGTGGCTCAGTCATTGAGCATCTGCCTTTGGCTCAGGTCATGATCCTGGAGTCATGGGATCGAGCCCTGCATCGGGCTCCCTGCTCGGCGGGAAGCCTGCTTCTCCTTCTCCTTCTATCCCAATTGTGTTCCCTCTCTTGTTGTGTCTCTCTCTGTCAAATAAATAAATAAAACCTTAAAAAAAAATGAGGTGATACAACATTTGTGGTTTGTTTGCTGTTTATCATTGCAACTTCTGGGGCACCTGGGTGGCTCAGTTGTTAAGCGTCTGCCTTCGGCTCAGGTCATGATCCCAGGGTCCTGGGATCGAGCCCCGCATCGGGCTCCCTGCTCAACAGGAAGCCTGCTTCTCCCGCTACCATTCCCTCTGCTTGTGT
>CM053617.1:5559347-5579562 GCA_028646535.1 Procyon lotor | reverse complement strand
GGATCCTAAGAAAGGATTCAGGGAGTGAGGCCGCTCGGACTCGGCCCCTGTTCCCCGTGCTGGCCGAGTGACCCGGGAAACCATCCGGCCTCTCTGAGCCTCTCTGTAGTTCCAGACTAGGGCTGTTTGCACCTTCCTCACGGAACACAGGTGAGGAGAGATGAGCTGATGAAGGCCAGAAGCTTTGCCCAATACTGGGACCTCTGCCTGTCACCCTCCGCAGAGAGGCAATGGGGCAGTGAGATGAGACTCTGAGGGCCCCAAGCCTGTCCAAGTGCCAGGGACACCCACCAAGAAGTTACGAATCACCCTGACTGACCCCAGAACCCCACTCATGTCCCGGCCAGCCCTCCCTCGAGGTCTCCTTCCCTGAGTCGTTTCTCCTCACTGTTCCCTGCCTAACAGGGGTTTCCCAGTCAGTTTGATGTGGAGTCACATTCCCTAACTGTCCTACCCCCAGGGCCACCCACATCTTCAGGACAGGACACAGACCCCCATGAGATGGCTGTGGCCCAGCTCTAGGGCCTACGACAGCCTCTCCAAGGCGTATGGATCCCCCCACGGGCTGCTGCGGGCACTGCCTTTGGCTTCCCCTGCCTTGACCTCCCGCCAGCTCTCCCCAGCGGATGGCTCCCCCAACGCAGGCGTGCATGCGTGCAAAGCCCCCACCGTCTCCCCAGCAAACCCACTACCTACCCCCCCACCTGTGCCCCACACACACGTAGCTCTTTCACTTGGAAAGAGATCCCTCCTCTTCAGACTCCAGAAACTGTGATTCAGTCGATTAATGAGCCCCAGTATTCCTGCACCCCCTCCCCTGCCCAAATGTCCACGGGTGCTTAACAACCATGCAGCTTGACAGAAATGGCTTTGTTTTTCTGAGGCTGCTCCTCCGTGTATAAAATGGAGATGCTCAGCTTGCCTCGCGCAGAGGTTCTGAGAATTCAGGGAGCTAACAGCCGGCCCGCTGTGCTGTGCACTGTCTCAGTCTGCTCCGGTGGCCATCACGCACCGCAGACTGGGTGGCTGAGACAGCAGACGTTTACTTTCTCACAGATCTGGAGGACAGAAGTTCAAGATCAAGGTGCCCGCAGAGCTGGCTCCTGGTGAGACCTGTCTTGCTGGCTCCTGGTGAGACCTGTCTTCCTGGTTCACAGATGGCAGTCTTCTCGCCGTGTCCTCACACGGCCTATCTTCTGCACGTGTTTGGGCAGAGATCTCCGGTGTCCCTTGCTCTTCTTATAAGGACACCAGTCCTACCAGATTAGGCCCCCACCCGAAGACCTCATTCACCCCAATTACCCGTTTAAAAGCCCTGTCTCCAAAAATGGTCACATCTCCAAAAATGCACATAGGAGTGCAACACAGGAATCAGGCCGGGGCATTTCAGCCTCTGGTGCACAGCACACGTGCAAGTAAGTGACCTTCGCTCATTCTTCCTGCATTTCTCCCACCCCCTGGCAGCATCTTGGTTTCCATCTTTAAATCAAATGCAGACCCCTTCTTGCCATGATGCTGTGCTCAGGGTTTCTGATCAGCCACAGAAACATGGATCTCTGTCTGATCTAAAAGAACAGTGGCTCTTGGGATGCCTGAGTGGCTCAGTGGGTTAAAGCCTCAGCCTTCAGTTCAGCTCATGATCTCAGGGTCCTGGAATCGAGCCCCACATCGGGCTCTCTGCTCAGCAGGGACCCTGCTTTCTCCTCTCTGCCTGCCTCTCTGCCTACTTGTGATCTCTGTCAAATAAACAGATAAAATTAAAAAAAAAAAAAAAACAGCGTCTCTTGGCCATTCTCTGCTCCACTTAACCTACTTTAGCCTGTGAGGCAGATCTGAGATGTCTCCTGAAAAACAGGGCACTATTGCCCTTGCTTTGATGTCACCGTTGGTTGTTCGATGACACTCCAGGCCCATCTGTCATCAGGAGATTCCCAGAAATCCTCTGGTGCATGCTTTGATTATACCTGCCTTGCAGTCTCAGCAGAGGGCAGGCACTACCCGGTGTTGGGAGGGAAATAGGAACCAAGTGACAGGTGCCGTGGGAGTGACAGTGATGAGAGGACCAAGAGGCGGGAGTGAGGACACAGCCTTGTCTGAGCCTCTGAGACACTAGAATGAGAAACTACCCCTCGACCTGCCTACCAGTGCTCAATGCCTTATGGAATTAAAAACCAAAGTCAGGGGCGCCTGGGTGGCTCAGTGGGTTAACGCCTCTGCCTTCAGGTCATGATCTCAGGGTCCTGGGATCGAGCCCCACATCCGGCTCTCTGCTCAGCGGGGAGCCTGCCTCCCCCTATCTCTCTGCCTGCCTCTCTGCCTATTTGTGATCTCTCTCTCTCTCTGTCAAATAAATAAAATCTTTAAAAAAATTTTTTTTAAAAGTCAAATTTGGGACTACTTTATTGAGGGTTAAATTCAGCTGGAACAGACCAAAAAAAAAAAAAAATTCAGCTGGAACAGAATTTTTAAATTCCAAAATCAGAATATGGTTTTCTAAAACTGAGCTTCAAGCATTAAGAGCCTAAGAGATAAAAGAGAAGCAATCATTCATATTGAGTATTTCTAGATGGAAATCTAGCCCATTAAATTATAGCATCCTTCAAAAATTATGGCACCACAACCAACACAATTAAATAACACTTACTCTTTTATGACCAACAAATGTTACATATAATTTAATCATGATGCTGGCACTCCTCAAGAGGGTCTTGTAACTTGTATCTGTGCTTCTAAAGTCAAGATGGACTGCCACAGACATAACTGAGTAGGAGTTGCAGGAGAGAAGCTTTGCTACTCTCTAGACATGGTGCATTTGCTTAACCAGAATCCTCTTCAGTGCATCCAGGGTGGGTGTGTCATGATGGGTAGGGATTTATCCAGCCAGAAATGTGTCCTCCTCCAGAAATCCAGTCAGCACTTCTTCCAATAACTTTTACAACTCGAAAATTTCCTGACACCGATGAAAAAGTTTAGACTGAGATCCAGATCCTCCTTTCCAATATCAATCTAGAAAGGTAATGTTCTGGTTATATTTCAATAAATTATCATCACCCTGGTAAGCACAGAGGTTCTTCTTATCTATACCTTTACCCTAACATGTGAGGCAAGAGATGTAATCGATCAATAGGAGGTAAACATGGGTTATGGACACTAACACCATTACTGATAAAGGAAACGTGGAACCGGGTTTTGCATTAGGTGATCCCTTTGAGGCACGTAGAAAATTGCAGTGTTGCATTGTTACCCACGTAACATAAGTACTCAGAGAAGCAATGACCCAGAAAACAGACTGAAAGAAAAAGAGGAAAAGGACATGCATGGAGACCCCAGACCCAGCAGTTGTCATTTCCCCACGGTTAAAGTGGCAAAGGAACAGATGAGAACTGTGTCCTCTCAGTTATTATTATAATTAGTAATTAATGATATCATAATTAGTAATTATTATCATTAATTAATATAAAGAACTGATCCATCAGAGTGCTCAGGAGCTTGAGGCTGAACTATGATAAACCAGTGGCAGAAAGTTTATCACAGATTTATGTCAAAGAGCGATCATTGTCATTATATGTCACCTAATCTCTAACCATAATCTCTTTGACAGATATTGAGCAGTTTATAAATTTCAAAGCACTGTGTCCTACATCATCTTATCTGATTGTCTAGACAGTTTGATGAGAGAGGCAGATAGGGTGACATCCTTCTGGAAAAATGAGGCTTGGAATCAGGAGCATGATCACAGTCAGCTGGGAATGTAAAATCCAACAGCCTCCAATAGGAGAGATGGAAGAGGCCTTCAGGCACCATATGGCTGTACTTTGTGCCTCGAAGCAGGATGGTATCTGAAGCTCCCAGGAAAGGTGACAAGCCACTGATGATAAAGCCCCCAGCGTTGCTCCAGGAAGGCCACCTATGTGATGCCTGAGGCAGAGCTGGGGTTCTGCCCACCTGCCATGCGTCCTGTTTCCCAGCACGTCATTCGCTCGTGTTTTGGCTCCCTCCTCTCTCAGCCTCAAGTTAGTATGTATCACCAAAAGAATATATTATGATTGACTATTCAAAATATTCCCCGTTAATGAACTTACTAATGAGTCAGGTCATCGTTAAGAAACAATGCAGAAAGAAAACATTCATAAATTTATCATGCTGATAAAATTATTTCTCTCGTATATAAGAGGTTTGTGTGAGATGTTTCAAAGAGGAAGGGCAAAAAAAGCGGACACGTCAAAAACACAGAAGACCCTTTTGTGATTTTTTTTTTCAAGTAAAATAGCAAACTAGGGTAAGAAAAGTTTTCCAGGAGGAACTGAAGAGAAAATGAGCAAGCAGGTAGAAAGTCAAATGCAAACGAAGTGAAGGAGACCACAGGGGTGTTAGACGCTGACCCCCTGCAAATACCTAAATCTCACAGCCACCCCGACCCATAAGACTGATAAGTGCTGAGAGAAGCTGAGGGCCACCTCTCTGGTGGCGTCTAGTACCCAGGAGCTGTGCCCTGGCCTCCACACCTTCAGGGGTGTGTGAGTGGGGGCTGGGCCACAGCAGTGTCTCACTGCACTCCAGCCTCTCACACCATGTGTGTCAGACATCACAGTCAGCAAATACATTTTTTAAGATTTTATTTATCTGTTCTCGAGAGAGGAGGAGAGGAGGTAAGGGGCAGAGGGAGAGAGAAGCAGACCTCCCGCTGAGCAGGGAGCCTGATGCCCATGGACTCCCCGATCATGACCTGAGCCAAAGGCAGATGCTTACCCAACAGAGCCGCCCAGGCTCCCCCCAAGTCAGCAAATATATGTATCATCTTCCATTTAGAGTCTAAGAATACACGAGGTGGACTCCAGGCCTTCGGCGGAAGCATTTCCAAGTGGCATTGTGAACGAGACTTCCTTACCAGGCTGGACACATAAAACTAGCCAATGCCAGCTTCCAGTGCCAGTAACATTCCATTATTGCTGGCGTGTGATTGCAAAGCTCAGTGAAAAAAAATAAAAACCTCTGCAGTTTGTGGATGAACAGCAGGTAATTAATGAATGTATTGTTTCTTTTTCCCTGGAAGAGGGAAAGGTAGATGAGCTGAGAAAACAAAATTAGCATATCCATTAATGAGGGTCGTGTTTGCGTTTCTATGCCTTAGGATTGTGTCTTCATGTGAAAATACTGACTACAAGTGAGCCTTGTAAAGAAAAATGAATGATGAGGAGCCCACAGAACCCAGGGCAGAAGGAAGGAAATTAACACCTGTTAAAAATACCCATCAGTTATAAATCAATTTTCTTAGGACACACTGACCCATTTTGGCATTGGGAACAAATAGAAACAAAATCCTAACCAAAGAGTTCCAGGATCTTGTCCTGTAGATTCTTCCTTCTTCGTGTGTTTCAGGTCCAAAACTTGGGTATGTCCCACGGCTGTGTATCAGCCCTAATTCCTGCAAGTGAACCCCAAAGCATGCTACTGCAGCTCTCTTAGCCCATCTCCTACCTGGGGATGTAGAAGTCATCCCCTGCTGTTGGTTTATCATTCACAGATTTGACAGGTGCTCGCTGCCCTGTTGTAGGTTCTGTGCTGGGCACTGGGTCCGCCCTCACTGCATGCACCATCCAGTGGGAGCCTCTGCCGTTCGGAGAAACTCAGTTTCTTCACTGTCTGGATTTCTTTAGAAAAACATTGCAATCACAGTCTTGAATGGTTTGTGTCAGTTTCCTCCTCATTCTTTCTACCCAGCGCTGTACTTCTAGCCTAAAGATTACCCCAAACCCACTCTACCCCATCATTCGTTTCTCAACTTCTGTGGTTATTCTGTGTAAAATTCTAGTACACCAAGTGCCCCCCCCTGTCTCTTCGCTCTCAAACCTTATCTCTTGCCACATTGAAAGTGCCACTCAACAGCTCCCTCTTCTGCCCAGCCCCTTCCTGTGACACCCTCAGCACCATGTGCAGCTAGCTGTAAGTGCTTACCACGTATCTGTGCTATTCTGTGACTTTGAGCCCCTAAAATCACACGTGCTCTAAAGACATCATTGCACATCCATGTTCACAGACTGTTATTTGCAATAGCCATAGAAGAAGCAACCTAAGAGTCTGTGGGCATAGAAGTGAATAAACAGAGCATGGTGGATATGTGCAGTGGGATATTCCACCTTCAGGAGGAAGGGCATTCTGACATCAGCTGCAACGTGCAGGAGCCTTGAGGATATTGTGCTGAGTGCAATGAGCAAGGTACAACAGGGCAAACACTGTAGGATTCCACTTCTGCACGGTAGCTGGAGGAGTCAAATCCGTAGAGACAGAAGGCAGAACGGTTTTTGTCAGGGGCTGGGGAAAGCGGGGAGGGAACAGGGAGTTGGTGTTGAATGGGTATATATAGTTTAGTTTTGCAAGATGGAAACATTCTGGTGATGGTTGTAAACAGTGTGAATGTACTTAATGCCACTGAACCATGCACCTAAAAATGGCTGAGGTGGTATATTTTCTGTGTATTTTACCACAATTGAAATATATGTTTGTAAAAATTACTTATGCTCATTTTCCCCACCCCAATTTGATTACGAAGAACTTGAGGGTTGCAGCCTTTTGCTCTTTTACCATGCTGGCATCACTGGTTTTATTCTGTAGACGCTGAAACAAGATAAACAAAGATGCTCAATAGACATACTTGAATGACTGCAAAATGACACCATGTGGGAGAGAGAGAAGGAGAGGGAAGGAGGGAAGAAAAAGGAGAGGGAGGGAGGAAGAAGGGCAGGGAAGGAGAGAGAGAGAAATTTCTCCAACATCAAAGCATCTCTGACCTCTTTCTGGTCTCAATGTCATGTGGTAGTTGTAGTCTGATTAAACCAAGGTCAGTGTCACTGATATTTTGAGAAGACTGTGGCCAAGAGCCAAATCAGCAAAAAAAATTACCTTAATCCACGGGGTTGGAAAAATGAAAAGAATCAGATAAAGCAATCAAAGAAAAGCTTTGAGATAAACCTAGAAGTAGGGCCTTTATTAAGTAGATTTTAGGCGAACACAAGCACAATCGTGAACAAAAGCAACCCATGAGTCATATAAAGAAAGATGGATAAAATAAGATGAGAGAAAGTGCATCAGGATACTGAGGGAAAATGCAAGAAATATCACTTCTACAATAGAGGAAAAGACATAAATCCGTGGAAACAGCAATAATATATCTCTTTCCAGGCCAACACTAAATGCAAGTTGCAGAGCTGGCCTGCGGTGGAACTCACAAGTTTTATTGGCAGTGTATATGAGGAGACAAAAAGCAGCATATGGAGAAATACAAAAATATACTCTCTGGAGACACTGCCTCTTCAGCTGTCAGGGAAAACCTGGATGGAAGTGTGGAGCAAGAGTGGCAGGTTGCAGAGTCACAAAGTCAAGGCCACCCACAGAACCAAACATTAAGCCTTTGGCAGCTTATTGCTAAAATAGTCCCTTTCTCTTGTGGGTCCAGTAGAAGACTCTAGAGAAGCAAGAGGGAGACCCTGGATTCCGCTGTGGTGCATTTGGGATAATGCACCACATTATCTCAATGTGGTGATAATGTGGTGGATAATGACTCCACCATTGCAATGGGAATACATATGGGGAAGGGTCTGAGTCCTTGAGCTGGTCCTACTGTGCCTCTTCCCATGTAGGGTTGGCCTATGGGCAGGCTGGCATCTTGTCCGTGCCTCTATTCCAGGGGACAGGAGGACTCTCATCACTATGTTGTATATTTGTCACCCAACTAAGCTCCCACCACATTGGAGCTACGTAAAAGGTGTTTTTTAATGAACATATAATGTATTATTTGGTTCAGGGGTACAGTTCTGTGATTTACAAGTCTTACACAATTCACAGCACTCACCATAGTGCATAGCCCCCCATCCTTCCCAGCCCCCTCCCCTCCAGCAACCCTCAGTTGGTTTCCTGACATTAAGAGTCTCTTATGGTTTGTCTCCCTCTCTGGTTTCATCTTGTTTCATTTTCCCCTCCCTTCCCCTATAATCCTCTGTCTTATTTCTCAAATTCCTCTTATCAGTGAGATTGTAAAATTGCCTTTCTCTGATTAACTTATTTTGCTTAGCATAATACCCTCTAGTGCTGTCCACGCAAGATTTCATTTTTGATGGCTGCATAATATTCCTGTGTGTGTGTGTGTGTACATATGCCACATCTTCTTTATCCATTCATCTGTCGGTGGACATCTAGGCTCTTTCCATATCTTGGCTATTGTGGACATTACTGCTATAAACATGGGGGTGCGCATGCCCCTTCGGATCACTACTTTTGTATCTTTGAGGTAAATACCCAGTAGTGCAATTGCTGGGTCATAGGGTAGCTCTGTTTTCAACTTTTTGAGGAAGCTCCATACTGTTTTGCAGAGTGGCTGTACCAGCTTGCATTCCCACCAACAGTGTAGGAGGGTTTCCCTTTCTTAAAACATGTTTTTTTGGATTAAAAATGGGTGAGTAAGGACAAGGGCGAATATTAGATGCTTTAAACTCCATATCTCAGTTTCCTCGTGGGTAAATCAGAAGTAATAATAGTTCCTGCTACGAAGGTTTTTAAAGAGTAAAATGAAAGAGAGCTGATAGAAGGTTTAGACCAGTGCCTGGAAAGAGAATGTCTTGATAAGCATCAGCTATTTGTCATATTATTTCTGTTCCTACTTTTGCTAAGACACATTTGGTGACGATCATAAATTTCACTATGTATAGAGAATTTGAAATCTTTTTAAAGATTTATTTATTTATTGAGAGAGCATGTGCTCACTAGCGAGGGTGGGGAGTGGGCAGAGGGAGAGAATCTTCAAGCAGACCTCCTGCTGAGTGCAGGGCCCGACGGGGAGCTCCCATCTCATGACCTGAGCCAAAACCGAGTCCAATAATTCTTAAAGGCACCAATTTATCCCACTTAAAAAAAAAAACAAAACTTGTTTCCACCTAGCAGTGAACCTCAACTATTCATAAATTTTATGACGTATCCATTTGAACTGCAGAGATTTTTTTTGGTACCTAAGTATCAAATGCTAGGATAATTTTAATATGCTTTATGTTAAAAAATCATTATAAAGTGCATGATATAATTCTTTACATATTTTTCAGAATATGTGGGAGAAAATTTTATTTTCTCTTTGTGTCTCAGATTCACTATTATGGCCATCAGTTTTTTGGGCCTCACTAGACACAATGTCCTTAAGCAGCTGTTATGTTCCAGGCAGTGTTCTAGACTCAGGGATGTGGTAGTGAACTGAACAAAGCCCCTGCTCTGGTGGAGCCTATATTCCCATGTGGAAACACACACACACACACACACACACACACACACACACAGCGGCCATGAAGGAAAATGACTACAGAGAACATTGCACGAACAGGATGGTTATGTAACATAGTCAGGGATAGACACTGATAACTGACACTTAAGCAAAGAACTGATTGATATGAGGGTTCTCTCTGGAAGGGACCAGTTCAAGGAAGAGAGGACACACCCTGTGTGCAAAGGCCCTGGGGTAGAAGCATGTTTGGAGTGTTCCCGGAGCAGCACAGAGAGCATGTATGGCCAGAGAGCAGTGGGTAAGGGGAAGAATGGTATGGGAGAAGTTTGAGAAGGGAACTGGGAGCTAGAGCCTGGATTTGGGTTTTGTTGTAAGTGAATGAGAAGAGACTGGAGAGATTGTATGCCTAGGAGTGATATGACTTATACTTTCCAAGAGTCCCTCTGGCTGCTGTGTGAATAGTGGACTGTACGAGGCCCGGCATAGAAGGAGACCACTTTAGAGACCTCTGCGTGCGATGGTCATGGCTGGTTACTAGGATTCTGGGTATATCTTAAGTCGAGCTGAAGGGGTCTGCTGGGTTGGATGTGCTAAGGGTAGTAGATGCCCGTGCCCATTCTGTGGGACTTGCCTTCTTGAAACGTCCTTCATGTCAGCTTGCCTTGGTTGTTGCTGTGGTTTGGTCTGGTTTGGTCTGGTCTGGTCTGGTCTGGTTTGGCTTTAACTCACTCTGTCTCTTTGTGAAATAAATGAATCTGTGTGGGGAGTCGCACTGTTGAACTGTAGATATGTGTAGGACTAACAGTTCCGAGTCTGATTCGAGCCGTGGGAATCTTGGCCTTTCTGAACCTCGTTTCCCCAGCTGTGAGCTGTGTGTAAACTACTGAACCTTCCCAGCGGTGTAGCTATAGTGGGCTATACTCACTGCAAAGGCCTCTTCTGATTGAATACGGGGGCTCTGATTATTTTTTCTTTTCTTATTCCTCTTCCCACCTACCTCTCCTCCTCCTCCTCCTCCTCCTCCTCCTTCTCCCTCTTCCTCTTCTCCTCTTCTTCTTTTTAGAATTTTTAAAGTTGATTAGCCTGGTTCCGTGGAGGTCAAGAATTATTCCAGCATTGGGGTTCTCAAACACCTGCAATCCGTTACCAAATTTTACCTTCCATATTTAAAAAGCATTTCTTTTCTGCTAAAATTTAGTAGATCATTCTTTGGTGTTCCTTCTCATCTCGGCTTTACCAGAAACCCTTTGACCTGAGTAGTCTGCGGGCAGGTTGGAGAGGGCTGGGGAGGGCCACACAACGGAGTGGCTAAACCAAGGTCTCTGTAGCCTCACCCCTGGGCTTTCAAACCCAGCTCTGCCACTTACTAGCTGTGTGATCTCGGGCAAATTATTTGACCTTGCTGTGCTCAGTGTGCTCGCCTCTAAAGTGTAGATCACCGCAGTATTCCCTCACAGGATCAATTAATGTCTGATAAGCAGTTAGAGCCTTGCCTAATACATGGACAAACTAAAATAGGAGTTTCTTATAATTATTACTCCTTCTACCTACTCAGATACTGTGCCCACCTTTCCTTTTGAAGAATTTAGAAAAATGCTTAATATTTGAAATCTCTGTATCTCTTTCAAGGAATTCTCTTTCGCGGTGAAATGATACCCACGCCCCGAAACTAGGATTTAACACCGACCGTCTGTGCAACATGCTCTTTGAAACACCTCAGATTTTCAACTCAGAAAGAACTCCCTTAATCCCATGCCGCTGCTTCACTGGCTCTGTATATCTGGGGAGACCCTCAGTTTCTCTTCCTACACCTGCCAGCTAGAGATTACAATACGTACTTCTCAAGGTTGTCGTAAGGATTAAAAGAGAGAATGGAGGTGAAGTGCTGGAAAATATCTTTATCGTTCTTTACGGCTCCCCGCTCAGTCACAATGTGTGTGGAACCTGAGGCAGCATCTGTGAAATTGCACAAGACGCCCCAAGATTCAGAAATGAAATGTCTCGGTGGGGTGCATCTCTGTCGGATAAGAGTCGCTTACAAGAGAACGGGGCCACAGGTGGCATCTCCGTGGGTGTGCGTGGTGGGCGACACACGATGCCCCCCCGCGGGGCATCTCCACAGCTCTCATGCCTGAAACTGCTGGAATTTTGTTTGATGTTTCCTCTGTCCCAGTTTCAGAACGTTGAGTACCAGTTGGCTGAGGAGGCGGAAAATCCCCTTATTCATTTCACGAGATTTTTCAGAATTGTCTTTGTGCTTAGCAATTTTTTTTTTTTTCAAATGTGGACGTTGTATTTTAAGGGCACGTGTAGGAAATGGTAATGCCAGATCATGCTGCATTCTTTGCTTTTCTGCCACACGTCCCCCCACAGGGGTAAAGGCAGTATTGCCAAAGTGGGAGGGTGTCACCAGGAGCGGGGACACGTGAGGCTCTGAAATGAGCCAGTCGATCTCTACATTCTCTCGTCTCTAAATGGAAAATCTCCAACGAGGTGTGCCCTAAGGTCTTCCGTTCATCTGCAGTCCTCAGACTCCCCGTGATCAGATTATTTGAGAAGTGAAATTCAGAAATGGTCACACCCCGGGCCCAGACAGACCAGGAGAGGGGGCAGCAGGTTGGTGGGGTCAGAGGCTGGCTCTTCCAACAGCCTTTAGGCACCAAGTGCCCAAATATGTCTTGACCAACTTAGGGGAATGAAGACACTACTAGAATACTGGAAGGGATTCTTTTTCTTCATATATTACTTTGAAATATATATTTCCATTCCTGGCCATATGATGGTAAGTGTTCCGGCACTTTCAACAGACACGGGCAGAAAAATAGGAACTCTTTTCCACAATTTCATCTCCAGCTATAGAAGGAATAGCAGACCCTAATGGAGCTGTGGAGAGTGCTCAGGAAAGGAGAGTTTATCACTGCAAAGTCAGCTTGGCAGATATCCATTCTCTGCAAATGCAATCCGAATTCCAGCAGCAAACCTGAGGTCTGGAGGGGCCTGACCCAGAGCGCCAACGGGTGGCGGGAAAGTCTTCTTTGCCAGCACATGGTGGGGACAGAATTTACCAAGTGCCACAGGATGAAATCAGGTGTTCTGTAGGTTGAAGGCAATATTTTTATATCTTATCAGGAATGAAACAGTAAGACTGTGAAAGCAGGTAGAAATATTTTTCTTTCCCAAGCACTCGCATTCTTGATATGCTTATGCTTGATATATTTATAGAAAGACCGTGGAACTTTGGCTTCAGCTGTCATGTTGGGGTTTTGCTCCTGACCTTTATGGAAATGAGGAAAAGAATTAGAACTTCCTGCTTGCAGTCTAGGACAGAAACTGTCACTTAATGTTGTATGGTAAAGTCACTTGAGAGGAAACTGCCGTGTGTGAACCTTCGTGGTCCCTCCATTGTAATGCCGACCTCCTGACTTCCAGAGGAAGCGGTGCCTCTCCACCGCTTAGTTGCCCGCCAGTGACCTTTCATCATATTCTTGCTCTTCATTTCTAATTTTGTCAAACTGAGACTAAAGGTGATTGTTGGGATCTGTGCTGCCTCTAAGGACATGTAGATGTCTGTGGCTACTTGTTCAACTTTGAATCGCTTTTTGTTTTTGCAAAATCCATGGCATTTGTATTCATTCTTAGAAATATAGGTACCTTCACTGTATCCCTTCCTTACTTGAACATGCTAAGAAGGCACCCCAGCCTGCCTTAGCAATGAGGACATGGCAGCTGGGCCCAAAGTCTTGTAGCTCCATCTTCCCAGAGAGTAACATTCTGCTTTTGTATTGACTTGATTTGGGGTTCGCCTCTCCTGAACCAGAGTTAATGAATTAGTATCTCCCCATGGAAACAAGGCTTTTTCCTTGGATCTAGCTTATTACCTAGACTCTGTCTTCTCTCAGGTTGAGATCTTTCTCAGCAGACTTCTTGATTGCTCATGCAAAAACACCAGCCTTGTCCTGTCACTAGAATGAGTATGGTCTAGGCTCAGGTTCCACCCTACAGGGAGGGGCGCCTGGGTGGCTGAGTTGGTTAAGCATCCAACTCTTGATTTTGGCTTGGGTCATGATCTCAGGGTCCTGGAATCGAGCCCCACTCAGCGGGGAGTCTGTTTGTCTTCCTCTCCCTCTGCTTGCTCTCTCTTTATCAAATTAATTAATTGATTGATTATTTTAAAAACAAAGATGGCGCCCTACAACCCAGAGCTTGACGTCCATGGAAATGAGAAGGTAGCGTACCTGAAGGAAAAAGCCAGCTGAGAGGAAAGGTTTCTCAAATTCCTCTAGAATTCCAAAAGGTGACTTTTCAGAACCTCTTCCTGGGTCACACTGTCCTATGATCTTCACAGCACATCGCAGTGGAGGTCGAAACAGGACCCATTCATTGAAGGAGGCTGATACTCTCAGACCCAGCGTATTCTTGGGATTCCGCCTCCACCCCAAAACTCATTTTTACCAACAGAGGATTCCTGTACACTCACTAAGGAGAATTTCGTTTTAAATCCCCAAGAAGATGTCCTATGTGTGTTCATGGCTAAGGCGAAAGATGCCCTAGTGGAGTCCAGGAGAGGCTCTTGCTTATGATTACTTTCCACATAAAACTGCCTCATTACCAAGTCCTTCCGGTCCCTCTGTGGCTTTGTTCCCTTGGACGGTGTCCAAATCCAAGCTACCTTTACACCAAATTGCTCTGTGTCCTGAATAGTGAGATTATCGGGTACACCCGCCTGCTCCCACACTTCCTTCCTGCTTAATTTAAATAAACAGTGAGTTGTTTTTCTTTTTGACTAAGAGCCAGTCTGTATAACAGCAGCAGGAAGATTGCTTTCTATCTATATGCAAATAGGCTGAATTCTCTCCAAACCCTGGGAAAAGACCCTTTTAACCAAATGACTTATACTTCTGTTTCTTCATGTATAAAATTAGTGGTTTGTATAAAATAACCTGAGCTCACTTCCAGCTGTATGATTCCACATCACGAACGCTGGAGAGGACCAGCTTTGCACATACTTGACGATACCTTTGTCTGCATTAGAGAGCAGACAAAGTGGTACATGTTTAAATGCCCAATAAATACCCAGCTCCCTACCATGGTACTCCAGTTCCTTCTCAACTTGATGTCAACTTAGTCCTTTCCCACCTACACCATAAAGCTTTAGGCAGCAAACACACCCAGCCACTCAGCAATTGTCAGAACCTCCTGCACTTAACCCACTGTGGCAGCCAAGTTCTCATAGTCCCCACTCAACCTGCATGCCCCTTACGTGTAACTTCTACTTCGGATTACTCCTACCCAGTCTTCAAAGCTGTATTCAGATGTCTCCTCCTCTGTGAGCCGTCCCCACCCCCCACTCTACCCCTCACCCTCAGATGTCAGAGGACAGATCGGCTACAGCTTTAGGTGATGGGGCTGGGGATCAAGGGAGACGTGTTGGTTTACCTTAAACTGCCATTTTGATGTAAGCGTGTTTCCCCATTAGCAGTGTTTTGTCTAGTAACGATAAAATATGAAGCACATGGAGCTCTTGTTGGCCAACATGAGACTCAGCAAATCTTCAGTCATTTGGGAGTCTCTGTACCAACTCATTCTTGGACCTTTTGTTTGAGGACAAAGAGCTGATTCTGCCATTTCTTTTTTCCCCTTTCCTTATTCCTTCCTTCAGTGAAGACATAAAAGTGTGAATCTGTTATAGATTTCTGTGGTCTTTTAGTGAACTAGTGCCCACTCTGCTCTCTGCACCATAGGAAACGTGGGGCCGGGGATCAAAAGATCATTTGGGCAGTGCTTTTTGAGAGATTATTCTTTTTACTTGGGAAAAAAATAGGTAACAACATTTGACTTTCTTCTGTATGTGAAGCCATTATAAGAGACAAATAAATAAAGCATGGTTGTCAACCTCAGAGTCTTTAGACTTTCAGACAGTGGTTTTTGGGGTGCCTGGGTGGCTCAGTTGTTAAGGTCTGCCCTCAGCTCAGGTCATGATCCTGGGGTTCTGGGATCGAGCCCCACATCGGGGCTTAGCGGGAAGCCTGCTTCTCCCTCTCCCACTCTCCCTGCTTGTTATGTTCCCTCTCCCTTTGTCTCTCGTTCTGTGTCAACTAAGTAAATAAACCCTTTAAAAAAGTGATTTTCAAGTTTCAAGACATGAAATCAGTGTAGGAGATGAAGAGGTGCATTTTTATTTAGAATAGTACAGGATAGAAAGCATCCCAGTACCTCCCATGAGCTAAAGATACTATCCCATGAGATGGAGTCCCAATAGAGTGGCTAGATGTGCACACCAGAACACAGTGAAGAATGTCTTTTCCTTCTGTAAGACACAGTCAAAAAAGTCAGAAGTGCCCTGATTCAGAGGAACCAGTGAAGATATACATAAGTCACTGCGATTCGGGTTGTAAGAAATTAAAGCTGAGAAGAGAAGTATGAGAGAAGAGAATCCAATGTCAAGCAAACAAGCATCCAATGTCAAAGGATCCAAACTGCCCCAGCTGCACCACATTTGGCCCACTTTGCCTCTCTCCCCTCCCAGGACCACGGAGCTCTGGATGAAAGTGGTACCCGAAGCATCACTTCATGCAGTTGTGAACTTAGGTGACCTAAGTCTCTGAGCCAACTGTCTTAGCCAACTGTCATGTTTCAGTTGTTAGTATTCATAACACATAAGAGGACACGAATGAAAAGATCTCACATATATCTTCTGCCATATATTAATATTTACTGTCTTTATTATAATTGCAACAATAAGACATACTCACCATATTACAGAGCAAGATGTAGAAAAATGACCTATAATGTCATTCCCCAGAGAAAATCACTCTTGGTATTTTCTTTGAGGCCATTTTCTATATATACCATATACTCTGCATTTATATACAGATCGCTCTTTTGGGTATCTAAATGTGTATGAGTAAAGCTCAGGTATCCAGTCTTGTTCAAGAAAGAACCAACCATGGGGCACCTGGGGTCTCAGTTGGTTAAAAGTCTGCCTCCGGCTCAAGTTTTAATCCCAGGATCCTGGGATTGAGCCCCCCTTAAGCCCCGCGAGGGGCTCCCTGCTCAGGGGGAGGTCTGCTGCTTCTCCCTCTGCCCCTCCCCACTTCAGCTCGTGCTCTCATGCTCTCTCTCTAGCTTGCTCTTCTCTCAAATAAATAAATAAGGTCCTAAAGGGGAAAAAAAGAACCAGCCATATCGCTGACATATCTTTTGCAGCAACTGAAGGAAAACCTTAAATATTTTGAAGCTAATAATCTTTAGAGTTTTATTTTCCAATTAAACGTAAGAAATAGGAATTAACCATCCATGTGCTAATCAGTGGAAACACAGTTATAAAACATGGTCCTTGCCCGTAAAGGGTTTATAATCTAGTAAGGGGAAGGAAAGCATTAAATCGATATCAAAACAATGCATTAAGCACAATAAAGAAAAGCAAGTACCAGGTGCAGAGGAGAAAATGATCCAGCTTATCTGGGGGTTATCAAAGGAGGCATTCCAGGAGCTTACCTGGGTAGAGAAGGGCTACTGGACTTGGCAGGCAGTAGAGGATCTACCTAATGGAAAGGCAATCCAAGAATAATATCCAATGCTAGCAACAAAGTTTGAAACTAGGTAAGAAGAGCAAAGTAGGATGAGGAAATAAATCAGATTCTTTGGCTCAACATTTGAGTTTACGATACCCCACTTATATCTCAGGAAATCCTGTGAAACATCATTTTCCCTGTGAAACGTCTATGCAAACACCCAGTAAATAATACCAGGCACCACCCCGGGTAAGTCAATGCAAAAGGACAGGTGCGCATGTGCGCATGCGCACGCACTAATATGTGCAGTGCAGAAAGAATACAATTAAGCAGCGTAATTTGAAGGAGGGCTTCCTTTGAGTTGATGGAGATGCATTCGTGGAGAAGAAGGCGGCCTCTGCCATGCGTGCACAGATACACATACTTCTCCAAGAATGGAGCTCCCAGCCAGTCACCTGGTGTGACCTCGGGTTTCCACCGAGGAGTATATTGGCTGCAAACTGATGAAGCTCGCGTGACCAGCTCCCCATCCAGCAAATTCATAAGTGAGAACTAGGAACACTTAACACAACATCAGGAAATGCAAGCTGCTCTAGTCCTGTCTCTCAAATCTATTTCAAAAACAAAGTCTTATCCTCAGACCAAGAAAGGGTGTGGCTTTAGAGGAAGCTACTTTTCTCTTCTGTCCCCGGCCAAGCATCTGAGCCTGGCCCACTGCTTGCCAAACGAAGCCATGTCAATTCCTTCTTTTTTTTAGAGAGCAGAATATAAATACACTTCGATTGATAAAAATATCAGGAACCCTGGGATTATGTGATTCCTACCCCAGTATATTTGTTGGCTGCGAAGCCGCAGTGAGGGGGGATTCTGTCCTTGACGTCCTGCTCTCCTAGAACTGTGGAATACGAGTTCATTCCCACCGTTCCTGAACACAAACCTCACAGCTCCTTTTCGCCTGAGAGCAGACCCTCCTGGGATTCCTGGACCACCGTTGACAATGCAGGGAGCAGTAACAAAAGGGAAGTTCTTAAAGTGTGAGATGGTTAGAAGTGGTCAAGGAATCTTGGGCACACGCGGTCAGCAGCATTCCCTGTTGTCAGAAATGCATAATAAATAGGGCTGTAAAGAGAAGAAATTGAGTCCTTTTGCCTCGTGCTTCATGGATCACCCACTGAAATGCTATAGACCGTGAACTGAGACACTGTCATGCCTCACGGTGTACAAACAGAGAGAACACATCTTACTTTACTTTCATTTCCCTGCTTGCCCTTTGAAGTGTCTGTTTAGAGCCAATAAAATGACACATTTGACATATCCTTAATGACAGTTCGAGAGAGCCAGGAAAATATCCAGGGGACTAGAATGGCAAAATTAGAATGAACCCATAGAGGTTGTCCAGTCCAACCTCTTGCCTCCAGATCTTCCTGAACCGGACATTGCCAATTAGTTTTGACCAGGGAGGGACCCTGCTGAGGGGGTCAGGTACTGGTCCTCGCTGCTTCCCCCTGTTTGTCCTGTTCACCTCAAAAAACTGCAAACTCAGACAGACATATGCAACCAATTAATTCCAGAGACTTGAGGGCTATGTTCCATTCATTATATAAGTTTCTGGTTAGATCTCCAGAACTTAAGGCGGAGCCCGGCAGTGAGAGCTGTCCAATCGTGGTGAATTTCAGCTCCTGCAAAGTATCTTTTCCCTTTAAGCCCCTAATTACACAGTTACATAACGAGGGCTAGACATCTCTCCTTCAGAATTGTATAGATTGCTGGCTTCACGTGTTGATCTGGAATCAATCGCCTGTCTCCCAGAGAGGGTCCAAGCAGGGGTGTCCTTTGGATGTCCTGTGACCTTTGTCAACTGAATGCCATCCCTCTCGCTCACTCCTTCCTTCATCCATCCATTCCTCATATGCCGAGTTTCTCTTAAGTGTGATGCGCTGGGCCAGACTGTGCACGTACGCTGAGGCTGAAACAGGGTGGCTCAGGCTCAAGGAGTTTGCAGTGTGACTGGGAGGGTCAAGTTGCGTGCCTAGGGGACAACACTCAAAGGTAGGGATGGTAAAATGGCAAAGCTCTGCGGAATTTTAAAAGAAGAGAGAGTGCACCTCAGAATGTGTGAGTCAGAGAAAGATCAGGAAGGCCATGACATCTGGCCTGAGTCCTGAGGACCAGGCGGGACGTATAAAAAGGGGAGAGATCCCTCTGAGCAGTAGATAAATGGTGAGGTCGGAAATTTCAGGGAGTATCTGGTGAATGGGAAGCAGTTTACTCAGACCGAAGGATGGAGTGTATAAATGTCGCTGTGGGTCACCGGGTAGAAGGGGAGCATGGAGTCAGACAGCCGCAGGCAACAGAACTTCAGCTCGAGTCTAGATGGTGGGGACCCATGGAAGGTGTTTGACCAGAGACAGATGTGTGTGGGCAAAGATTCCAAGCTACGCCACAAACACCATCTGTTTTCAGGCAGTTGGGGATAACACTACAGTATATAGGTATCCTGTTGGCTGTAACTAGCCAAGCAGAATACACATGCTGAACACATTCCTTCTTCCGTGGCTCCTCCTAACATTTGTAAACTCTCTAAAATCGCCATGTCCATTTTGCATGCAACCGATCTCATTTATCCCTTGCCACAAACCTATGAAGTGTTTTCCCACTTTCGGTGAAGAAAACGGTGCTCACAGAGGTTAGGTGATTTGTCGTCTGGTCACATAGCTGGTTAGTAACAAAGTAGACCCTGGAATCTTTTGCATGCAGATCCAGAGAATTTCCTATTATGTGACAGTGTCCCCAGCATACAGTTGTCCTTGTACTGCTAACCTCCAGCCCTGTAAAATACAGTGGGTCCTCGTATGTGGAAAACATGATCCTAGGTAAAAAGATCTCTCATTGCAGAAATGTGAACTTACTTTCTGGAAGCTGATACTTCTAGAAAATGCAGCTAGATATGCTTTTATGTGTTCAGGAAAGGACCAAGAATATTCGAATTAGATTAAGGAAGATGTCGAACAAAGCATCAGGTCATCTAAAAAATTCAAGCTTGGATGAGGACAGATTTTCTAAGAGAGCAAGGAAAAAGAAGGGTGCATTGGATTCATCTTTGAAAATGTAAAATGCAAAATAAATACCCCTTCCATTTGATTTGTCCTTCAGGGCAATCTCCAAAAAAAAAAAAAAAAAAAAGCCAAATAACCCCTAAGATAGGCATGGCAAGTATTACTATGCCTTCCTTGGTAAATTAGAATATCTAGGCTCATTAACTTACCTCGGGTCATGCTAGTAAAAACTGGGGCTGAAACTTTCACTGCCTTTAGATTCACATCAGGCTATTTGAGATGATTTAATAATAAGGTGTTATATTTGATTTGAGACACATAATCTCTTCTGGTGGTTCTACCTACTGATGAACCATATCTTTTAGGTTTTATTGGAGTAGATT